>JARHVA010004130.1:1182500-1312500 GCA_037957365.1 Torreya grandis
ATGGATGGTGATGCTTAAGTATCTATGTGTTTTCCCATGTGGCATTTCTTTCACTCAATGAGTCCCATTGTACTAAGACTTGATGAATCTCTTTTCTTAGTCTAATGCTATGATGACCCAAGATTTTCATTAGATCTAGCTGCATCTTTTTCTCTTCTATAACCTATAGGTTTTTCCAATCCAACACAGGAGATGGCTTAGATATGTTTTTTTATTAATAATGTAATGTTAAATACATCATGGATATTTGATATAAAAGGTAGTAAATTTAGTCAATAGGTAACATGACTAATCTTATTCATAATGTTGAATGGTCTGACAAAAGGTGGAGCTAACTTAGAGGTTTTCCCAAATTTAATCAAACTTTTTTGTGATCTTACATGTAGAAAAAACTGTCACCAATAACTATTTTGATTATCAAAAGCAACATTTATATTTTGGTGTATTAAGACCATCTACTTATCATATTATTTTATAATTTTAGGCCCAACAATATCCCTATTATCTAAACCATCCCATCCAAGTGATGTTTAGTATTTTCACCCATATAAGGCTTCAAAAGGGGCCATTTTTAGTACTAAATGGTATGAGTTGTTATAGGAAAACTTAATAAAATAGAGGTATTCTTCCCACTTAGACTACTGGTCTATAATATACATATGCAACATGTCCTCAACTACTTGATTTAGCTATTTAGTTTGACCATCTATTTTTGGGTGATAGGAAGAGATGATATTTAATCAGGTACTAAACACTACAGTCAATGCTCACCAAAACCTTGAAGTGGATAATTTGTCCTAATATAAAATAGTTACTTCTTGTACACCATGTATTCATACCACTTATTTAAAAAACCATTTCATAAACATAGAAGCATCATTCATTAGGTTGCCAGTTATGAAGTGGCCAACTGTGGTTACTTTGTTAATTACCACTAAAATGGTGTCATGCTTGTTGTGGTTTTTGGGTGGCCCAATAATAAAATCCAATGAAAATACTACCCATTTATCCTTTGATATGTCATGTAGGTATAACAATCCTCCCAAATGGTAGTGTTCAACATTCAAACACTAACATTCTAGGCATTTTTCCATAAAATTGGTAATGTAGATATTTATCCTAGGCCAAAATTAATGTCTTTTCAACTCATGATTCATCTTTATGACAATGGGATGGGAAAAATGGGGTGTTTTATGCACTTAATTTAGCACATCATTCCATAAATAACCTATTTTAGGAATAAAAATTATACCCTTATGGCTTATAAGGCCATCTAATTCAATAAAAAAATTAGTAAATGATTTTGTTATAGGCTCAATAACTGGTTTTCTACTTATTTTTATACAATATTCATCCTCATTCTACTATTTTTAATACATTTATAAAATTTCCTTATAATATTGATAGGGCATCAAGGTAGACATATCTATTGAGTGCATCAACCACTCAATTTTATTCGCCTTTCACATAAGATATGTTGATGTCAACATTACAAATAAATTTTATTCACCTATGCTAGAAATAATTTAAATAATCTTGAAAGAATAGGTTTCCTAAAATGTGATGATCAAATTTCACCTTAAAGGATTTTCCTATTGAGAAATATATCCACTATTTTAGTGTGGGTACTATAGGATCAAGTTTTAAATCATATGTATGGTAGTTCTTTTCAGATTCCTTTAGATTGCAATACTCATAGGCAACTGCCTTCCTATTTTGGGTTAGTATGCCACTAAAGCCTTATTTAGAGGCATAAACCCATACTTCAAAGTTTTCATCAGGATTAGGTATGATCAAAATAGGTGTTGGGATTAAAAACTCCTTAATATTATCGAAGGCTTCCTTGTATTGAGATGTTCACAAAAAATTATTACCTTTACATTGAAAAGACGTAATGGGGTTGGATATGCATGAGATTGTAAAAAAAAACTATCGATAATACCCTACCAAGCCCATAAAACTTTGTACTTCATACACATTGAAAGGAGCAAGCCATTCTTGTATGGCTTATATCGTGGCTGAGTCTACTATAATACCTTCCTTAGAAATTATGTATCCTAAATAATGAATTTAAGTTTGATAAAAGACACATTTAGATATATTTATGTATAATTTATGTTATCTTATTATTTTTAGAACCAATATTACGTGTTTATCATGCTCAAATACATTATTAGAATAGACAAGGATGTCATCAAGAAATACTAAAAAAAAATTGTATAAGAAATCCTTGAACATGTTGTTCATTAAACTCAATTTTTGAATTTTTTAGGCTAAAAGGTACAAAAATGAACTCATAATGGCCTTATCTAGTTTGAAAGGTCATTTTTTGAATGTATTCTTATTTGATCTTAGCAAGTGATGGCCAGATCTTAGATAAATTTTTGAAAACATTGTTACACCTTTCATTTGATCAAATAAATCATTAATTCATGATAGTGGATACCATTTTTTTATCGTCAACTTGTTGAAAATTCTATAATCAATGCATATCCTTAAGGTGTCTTATTTCTTCCTTATGAAGACTACCAGAGCACCCCAGGGTGACACATTAGGTCTCATGCTTCCATTATCTAAATATTCTTATAGTTGTACCTTTAACTCTTTCAATTCTGACATGTTCATCCTATAAGGATCTTTTGATGTAGGTTAAACCCCTATAATAAGTTCAATAGATCAGTTAAACTCATGCTTATGGGTAAACAAGGTATATTTTCAAGGAAAACATCCATAAATTCTCTTATGATAGGAAAATATTAGCTGATTTTCTCCTTTTTAGGGGTTATTCCCTATAACTAGACTGCATAGAGTTTATAGACTATTATTACAACTCTCTTCAGCTACAAATTTAAAATTAAATTTTAGGTTTTAGATCCTTGAATGCCTTGAATTTACATGAGCTTCTTGTGCTCATGATTACATTGCATTATTTAATCATAACAATCAAGGGTTGCATGGTATTGTTGCAAGTAATCTTTATATAATATAACATCATAAGACCATAAGTGGGTTTAAAATAAATTCACCTTATTAATAAAAACACCAAGATAAATTTTATTTTACTTCAAGAACTCTTGGATATGTACCTTTTTTTAGTAACAAACTCAACTTCTCAACCTTCTCTTAAATGAATAGGTTTTTTATTGTAGTAATTTACTACATGTGTAATAAATCAGTCTATTACACCATAATCAATTAAAATAGTCACATGATGGCTAAATATAGTACCTGTTATCTCTATTAGGGTGGCCTAGAAATCAACATTGTAATTTTACACTACTGTGTACACCTAATGTTTTATTGGATGTCTAGATTTCAATTTTGGGCAATCCTTGTGGTATTGATTACCACCACAATCCTAGCAAAATATTATCTTTTTTGGGGGTATAAGAATAGTATTAGCCCCTATAGCTGGCCCACATTAGCTATTTCAATTTTGGTCTTTCCTAAAATAACCTATTTTAGTAATGTTTAGAGGCTTAGAATTCTTATTCTTCCCTTAAAACTAGCTATAACCTTTACTATTCCCTTAGAATTTACAATTTTGATTTGATCTATTAAATTTTTTTAGTGTAGGAGACATGTTTTTTATTTTAGTTTTTAACCTACTTAATTTAAAATCTTGTCTCTCTTTTTACTAAGATTTTTCCTTTTATTCTACCCTATGTGCAGATTCTATGATAGTTGCCAATGTTTTATGGTTGGTCATATTGATGTCATGCATCAGTTTCTCATTCATCTTGAGCTTAAATTTTGTCTTTTTTGTTTCTTCATCATGTATATACTTAACATTATTTAATAGGTTTAATAACTTATTTTTTTACTCTATAATAGACATATTTTCCTATTTTGGTAGATAAAAATATTTTATTTTATACTCTTTGTCATTTGTATTTAGATATCTCTTCTAAAATTTGATTTTGAAAGTTGACTAGGTAAGGGTCATAGGTTTATACCCTTCCATATCACATAGGTGGTTCCAACATAGGGCATCAAGCCCATTTAGTTGATAAACTACTATTCTAGCCTTTACATTGGAGGACATGTTATGCAGATTAAAGTATTTCTACAACTTTACAAGCTATGCATCAATTTAATCTCTAGATTCCTCACTTGTGAATATAGGTGGTAGAATATTCTTGAGTTCTTTTATGATTGGGTCTGCCATTTTGAAGGGTACTTATTAAATTAGTTTCTCTTCAATAGGGTTTAATTCAAGATAGGGGTGTTCTTCTAGAGGGTTGCCCTCAAAGTTTTTTAGCCTATGTTCTTGATTGTCCAACTTTCCTTGGATGAAGTTTAACATTGTTAGGATCCCATTTAATACTTTTACATGTTTATTATAAGGTTTTTCACCAACTACATTTTGGATTTGGTGCCTCATGGAGTTTTTAAGCATTGTTTAGGAGAGTTTCATCTCTGTTTTGATTATAATTTTGGGCTTTATGACATCTACCTCTACCTCTTCCCCTTAAGATCGATATAACCTCACCTTGGTCATTACCACTAGATCTAGTCCTAACCATTTTCCTAGTATCAATAATGTTATTGAAAGGATCATAAATTATTCCAAGTTTTAAATAGGTATAAAAACTTGTTAAATCAAGCACAGGCTTTGATACTAGGTGAAATGATCCCCCCAAAATTTTTTGAGTGTCACTAAATTTAGAGTATAAATCAAAATTATGAATAAGTTCCAATGAATGTAGTTTGGTTTTATGTAATACATGCACAACCCCATATCCAAATTTACATACATGCAACCCTTAATTAGGGTAATTACACTTAGAAATTTTTTAGAGAAATATTATTGTCCTATGTAATTTGTATGTGGTTTAGGGTGTATTGATATGTAATTCATAAAAATAAGCTATAAACTATATGGGGGAAGACACCTTCTTAATAGGGCCACCTATGTGTCCTTATTTTACTTAAGAGACTCACATATATAGAAGTTTGGTCATTGGCTAGGGTAGAAAACACTATTTCCTCACATTCATGATACAAGTCATCACACAATATTTACATTATTAGGGAATAGGTTAATGACAATTTTTTTTTGGTTATTCATAAATTGATCCCATTATACTCATAATCAAAAAAATACAATAGTTCATTCATACGAGTAAATATTTATAATGCATGAGAATCAACATACTACTATTTAGTCAAGGATTTATTTTCCATACCTAGGGTTAACACATATAAAATTGATGGAACATAATAGGATTAAAATATGCCTTGGGTTTTTAAACTTTATATAAGTAAGGAATACACAATGGTGTTATCCCATTTAGATCATTATACCATGATCTTATAAATTTTTGGGATCATTGCACCATACTCTTCTACTTACCATAATTTGAGATAGGCTACATTACACAAAGACAATTTACTCCTTTTATTATAACAAAATATAATAGTTCTCATCAAAGATAGATGACATCACACAAGTGAGCCTCCATCATGTGATTACCATTAATCATGAAATAATTAATTTGTTTATATAAACACAATAAATCATCCCATAGGTCAACAACTAGGGTTCTATCCCTTATATTTTTTCTCACTTGTCATTTGATTCATTAAATACATGAACTATTTACACTTATCAAAATAGATCATTTTATTCCAAAGATCTAAGGTTATAAATACTATATTTAATTTATGCAATTGAATCTAATATGTTTCCATATTATCTTTCCTTGTTAACTCTATTATATGCATATAGGCACTTTCTCAATTCAAGAATTCATACCTTACAAATTTTTACATGCATTACAATATTACATTTTTGTACACTAACTTACATATTCCATCTTATGTCAAACATAAAAAAATTAAATAATAAACCTTCAACATAGCTTATATGGAGTATTTAAATATGTAACAATTTTAATTAATATCCATAAGTGTTATAACACTTGACTTCAAATGAGTATAGGAAAACAAGTCTCATACTCATTTACACTTGTGGAGGAATGAATTAAATTTCCATATATCGCCATTATGCAAAATAAAATCATTGATGATGCATAAACCATGACCAAATATTTATGATAGATTTATGCTATATTGACACCATAGTTCTAGTTACCAACATTTATTAACAATATGGTTAACACTAATACATCACTTCCTACAACCAACTACATATCAAAATTTTGGAACTAAAAGAAAACAACAATATCTTTTGTAAATAAGATTACTCTTACCCATGTTAGGGTTGATCCACACTTTAAATCATAATATTGACTACCCACAATGCACAAGAATAGGCTAATCACCAAATATAATATACATTACCCTTCCATTACATCATTTACTTATTCAAATGGCCATTACTGTCAGCTTTTAAGTCTTTATAATGAAACCAATAAGGTATAAAAAATCAGAAATGAATTTCCATCATATTATAAAATTACATTTCCTTGTATTCTAAGATAACAATTCAGCTCAAGTTCTTTTATACTTGGTTGTAGCATACTATCATCTTCCAAATCAATGTTATTTTCCAAAGGCAAACATAGTGTTAGACAAGGTTAATGATATACCAAACATAATGCATATTAAGTTCATGTACAAAATTACTTGGATTATTGAAGTTTAACCTATACTTTGAATAGTAATTACAATTAATACTAAAAATATGTTTACAGTCAATAAGTAACATAATAGGATAATGATTATGAATTCAATGGTGCCATGCATTCAATATAATTGTCTAGATTTCCTCATAACTTTATGAAATTTAAACTTATCCAATAACTATTAAAGAAATGTAACTAATAATAAACAACTAAGTGAAGAATACAAATCGACTAGTAATTTCTCATAATCGTACCATTTTATTTCATCATATAATATATTAACATCTTTAGCTATCAAATATATTATTTACATCAACACAACAAAATAAGCTATAGTGATTTAATAATATGGTAATGAAAATAAAAAATAACTAAGGTATAACAACCAAAAACCCACAACTATCAATAGTACAATGTCATTTGATATTATCTTATTAAGTTTTCCATGTATCTATCTTTTTTTCATTATAAGAAGTGCTATAATAAATAAACAATAGATAGAATGATTCAATGAAACATGCTATAGTTAAAACATCATTTTATTGAAACCAAGCAAGAATGAGAACCACACAAACTATGTAACTCAACAGAGAATAAGAACCAAAAGATGATCCAAATGTAAAATGAACTACCATTACCCATGGTATGAGCCCCCTAATATGTGGCCCTTACCACCCCAACCATTAACTGGGTGGTAGAGTCAGGCATTCAGGCTTTAGGATGATGATGTGACAAAAATGAAATTCAAGCCACCATCATAATAATTGCATCATTATACACAATACCTAAATAGTGACACACCATGGCCAAATGTAATATTGTACTCAATCACACAATGTGAGACAAGTTATTGGACACAAAAATAATAATGACCAAAACACTCAAGGAGATAAAACCATTTTTTAACCTTGTGATAATGATCAAGCATGATCATGTTTTCTCCCAAACAAGAATAATGGAAAGAAAGAGAACTATTAAATTGACCCCCTTATGCCATTGATCTGAGCTTTATAAAAATATGACAAAAAACATAAATAAAAATCTAATAAATTTTTCTATAGTTATGAATTTGAACAAATTATAAATAAAACCTAACAAGATTTAAGCATAAATAATAATTAAATAAATTAGCCACAATTACAAATTTTCACAAAAATAAACAAAGACCATCAAGATTTAATTGTTCACTACCCAAGTCAAATTATGTAAGAAGTTAAAAAAACCTAACTTACCATTTAACATGAACACAATTAGAAGGATGAAGAACCCAACTAGGGTATTAAATAATTGCATTTAAAAAATTAAAAGTTAAATTGGAGTTCAAAACCCTAGGAACATGTATATGTCAAACACCCAAAATGTCTAGGTATGAAACCCATAAGCATCTAGATCAATTTACTAGTAGAAATATAAGGTATAAAAATATTATATTTATTTTGAGGGCCTTATAGGTTTTTTAAGAAGTCCCACAACATCCTCATGAAATTTTAGTACTTCAACATTCACATTTATCAATTTTAAAACATTACTTACTTGAAATGAATCCACCCCTTTTAAAAATAAGATGAAGTTCTGGCCTAATTTCTCTTGCCAAGTTTTGAAACCCTTTTAAAACTGCTTTATTATTCCCATGGCTATACCTCTTCTTTACCTCTTTCCTCATGCTTGAATTTCTCCCTGACATTAATTCCTACAAGGTGATTTTAGAGCCTCCATAACTCCCTATGGCCATCATTTCCTCCCAGGGTTTTCTCTTTATGCCAACACACCAAAACTACATGGTTTTACATGCAAGCTACTCGATTATTACTTTTTGGGTGAAGATTCTTTCTTAGCACTATCATGATACCTAATAATCCAAGGATAGATTTTGGTTTAAGACTATAGTGTGATTCAATATGGCCTAATAATTATTTTTAATCAACATCATAATGCATATGAGGCTCAATATTACCCACATGGGGACCAAATCAAGGATCACATGGAAGTCCCAAGTTATATCATGATGAAAAGACACTAACCTATCCAAGGAACCTTGGATATAATTCAATTCATTTGAGACCAAGGATCAATAAAATTAACTACAACATGACCTAAGGTAAAAAAACATGCTAACAAGTCCAAACATGCCATTAAAGTAGCTGATCCACTTAGTGTTCAGCATCAATAAAAAATCACAAGTACTACATTGAGCAATAAAAAACTTAGAAAACACAAAAAATAAAATTATATTTATAAAAAAACATGATCGTAATCAAAATAAATAAAAAAGTAGTATTTGCACAAGTCAATCAACAAGTTGAGATAGAAAAGAAATATGTTAAACAAAGTTGTAACTATTCATGGTGATTAAATAGCTTATTACCATTTCATATCATATCTAAATGCTAGTTTTACCTAGCTAATCATTACCCCACCTTTTTATTTCCCCAACTGCCAAAGTCCACTACCACTATCTCATGTACCTACGAATCTTGCAGCCATAAAATGTGACATCAACAACATCTACTTTACATGAATATATATATATATATATATAATATATATATATAATATATATATATATATATATATGTATATATATATAATAGATATATAAATATAAAATGATACTGATGACATAATCAATTAGTGATATTAGAGTGTACTAATACATCATAACTCAAATATGTAACTATACATAAGTATCAGATGTAGTTTAAATTCAAATAACTAGTATTCACAATCTACTAAAAACATCTAATAATGTTTAACAAAAAGGGTCAAAATAGTAGGTTGTGACATATAAAAATTATATGAATTTTATTTGAAAAGATAAGATCAACATAATCTGTAGTTTTGTCTAAACGTTGATAGATCGCTCATAACAAGGAGGAATGAACCTTCACATAATCACACATAATCTGAGAGGTGATAAATTTTAGTATGTTTATTGATTATGTTTAAGTCTCTTTCAATTTTTTATCTATTTATTTTTTTATAAGGTTTGAAGTTATTTATGACACTTAAACCAAAAATTTTAGGTTCTCAAATACTTAAGATTATTTACTCATCGAGTCACCATTCATTGTGACCAACACAACCCATTTTCAAAAACTCAAAAAAGGATCCATTTGGTATTAAACTTTACATATTCAAGTCTCATTAAATCATGACATAACATTATACCCAATCATACCCTGACCTAAATCCTATTATTCATGACTTATTTTTGGCTTAAATTTTATGTATTATTTAATGAACATTATATTTTCATGACCAAAAAAGACTAATCAATATATGTCTGAAGTTAATTAGTTTATATGTATAAGTAATAATTGAGTTTTCTATATGTATATCTCATGTTTAAATTTGGATAATAGGTTGAGTATTTATAATATCATCTCCACATTAAATATAGGGTATATAACTCTTTTGACATTCATATCCAAGATAAATCAACATTTTTATGTTTCTAATGTTATGGTTCAGTGAGATCACATGACACAGTTAACCACAAGATTTACATAAGGAACGAGTAAGTATATACTCCTTAAAATGACCCAATGTTACAAAATCATGCCTCACATCACTCATTCAATCCATTACTAGCTTATGTTTAAATGTACATAATATTAAAAGTATTGAATAGGAAAAAAAATAGATCATTCCATGTGTATTCATCTCTCCATGTCAAGGACTATACAAATTTTTTAAAGGTGACTAAGAAATATAATGAGATCATGCCATGTATCTTTATTTAGCCATGTCACAGATTATACCAAAAGTTTAAAGTTAGCAAATGAAATGATGAAGTAACTCAATGAGATCATGCCAAGTGTCACCATATCACTATAAAAATACCAATATATAGAATACTAGTGTAAAAATCACAACTAAGTGATCAAGTGATGGAAATCTGTGTATCCCACTTGGTGTAGTTAGTAACCATGGGTCACATGTAGATGAAGCCAAGTCTCCCTCTTAGGATAGTAAATTATCATGTGTCATGCCATGTGACACATCCTCACTACATTTTACACAATTATATATCTAGAAGTTTAAGGGAATCCATGAACAGAGAGATCAAGTGACAATATTATAGTTATCTCTATTGATACAACTAAAATCTAAATCTAGTATAAACCAAACTAACTTCATGTAAAAACATTAAATAAAAAATGACCGAGTGAAATAAATACAAACATAAATAATATGGATTTGAAAAAATAAATAGGTGACTAAGCATCCAAAAGAAGTGACAACAAAACAAGTGTCACGTAAAGTCTTGTAAAATCATGCATCATGAAAATCAAATTTAAATGGAAAGACATTTGACATAGACTATTTCTTTGTAATTAATTATCATAGATGAAATATTATGGAAATGAATTCAGAACTCATATTTATTCATTTTACCTAATTTGAATAAAATAATATTAAAAAAATAGATTAACAAGCCAACTAAAATCTAGAGCCCTTTGTTCCTTAAATTTTTTGGAATCTATAGTCCAAAGAATGAAATTCAATAGTTTATGACAATGGACATAGATGAAAACTTCTACACCATTAATATTCTATTTTGGGACATAATTGGAGTTCAAAGACACTGTTTCTGATCTCACTACCCTGGGGAACAAGTTCCTCCACTATTTATATATTTTTATAGAGATAGATAGGGACAAACCATATAATTATGAAGACTTATTTTTTCTTGAAATGGAGTACATAGATGACCTGTTGTCCATTAAAGTAATGAGACTAAATAAGTCAATGGAAAAACCAAGGGTATTTCTATGTTTTAGTGTTTTACATAATTTATTTATAGTTGAAGCATGTACTATTACATAATGTCAATAATAGGGATGTAACTTTCATAGTTTGAATAACATTTGAGAGATACTATGGGCTAATGAAAAGTGATATATTATATGAATTCTCAACCATTTCAAATTGAATCTAAGACAAAAATGTTAGGGAGACATTCAGGGACTATGCCAACGATCTCAATAATATTTTTAAAAGGAAGACTCTTCCCATTATGAAATTAGGCCGATAATAAGGATAATTATGGCTCTCATGAACATAATACATGGAGCCCCATCCATGACATATGCAAATTATATATGGTTCCTTTTATTATAAATGATAATAATATTCCTACAATTGAATAGGTCATTAGCTATAATTTTAAACAACAAAGGATGTCCTAAAATAGTCTAGATGATCATTTTCACATGCTACCATATTTTTTAGATGTTGTATGTGCCACTATTACCCCATAATGGGAATATCCATGGAAATATATGGGAGTGAATAATAAATTTTGTGATTATTTCAATATGTTTCATATTCATAAATTTATAACAATATAAAAATAGTTGTAGATATAACATACCTTCTATTTTACAAATCTATCAATGCTAAAACTATGTCTAGACTATCATAATAAATTAGGAGGTTGTTGAATACATTGGGTAATTATTGGTATTACCTATATAAAAATATTATAATAATATAAGCAACATTAGTATCCCATTTTTATCTCCCCATATATTTACCATAAAAATTAATAGAGCAAGAGATAACTTTCTGATTATCTAAAAGTGTGGATGCTAATTGTAAAGTAGCTACATTAGGGTTTTGCAAAAAGCACCTTGGAGCATTGGGAGGAAGAAATATAAGTATAGGAGTCAAATTTTTAGATCCTCAAAAAACATAAAAAATATTCATAGTGACTTATAATAATTTATATATTGGGATACTACTGGTGGTGTAGTCAAACACAAGGAATTACAGAAGAAGGTTAAAAATGAATTATGGTCATATTGATTATTCACATGATTATATTTTTATGGAAAAAGAAGATGATATTTAGGTATAGATAAAAATGAATTTAGTTTAGATGACCATGGATATTTCTCAAAAAATCCAATATGATCCTCATATAAATAAAAGTGATGTAATTCTTATAGAAGATCCTAAAGAAGAGTCTACAAGAGAAATTGATAAGCAATTGAGAATAAAGATACTTAGAGGGATTTCACCACCTATAAATCCTCAACCATATGATTAATCATTAGATGTGGGAGATAATTTTTTTTACCTCCAATTACAATTACTTTTTATACTCCAATTCAACCAGCTCAACCACCTTCATTTTTAGACACCTAAAATTAGCCATTGATAACCTTCAACTAGGCTTTTGACCTATTTACACCAAAGTACACAATTTGGATTTAAAACACTATAATGCATTAGAAGATTTGAAATTGATATATTCAAGTGTGGATTTTGGATAGAGTATCATAAAATGGGGTAGTGAAATTTATGGGCCAACTAACTTTGATCAAATCATTTCAAGTAAAAATGCCAATTTTCTACCTAGGTGCTCTAGATTGTTCTTTTCTATCACATATCTTGCACAAGACATGTTACTTTATTATTTTGTGTTGGTAACATCCTAAATGGGATAACAGATTCAATGCATCTGACATTGAATTCTAATTCTAATCCAGTCAAAATTTGGACCAATAACAAGACATTTTGACCAATTTGATTAGTTTATGCACCAAGAGCCAAAATTTGCACCAAAGTTGACTAATAATATTTTAGGATTATTAAACCAAATTAAGGCCTTAAGTTAATTTTCCATGGATCTTGTTGAATAAATCTTTATTGGCAATTGATTTCTATTAATTGTATCATCAGGTGACATCATCATATGGGGTGGCATCCATAAGCCATAAATGCATAAAATATCAAGATTATGGGTCTCCCATGCCTCATTAAGACCCTACATGCATCATTAAGACCATCCATTACTATTAAATATCCCTCTATCCCAAATATTAATATGAATATTTGTAGAATGAATTTCATATTTGGATTTATTCATGGCCACACATCTCAATCTTGAGATGGATGGTTATGGTTGATCCTCAAACTCTTTCAAAAATATATAAATAGGAGGCCTTGAATATTTAATTTTAATCTCTGACATGCCAAAATTATAATTCTAAATTTATTCCAAATATTCATGCAAATTAGTGTTATAATTTCCAAATATTGAGCCAAGCCAAACTAAGCCAAGCCAAAGGCACAAGGTGCCAAGGAGAAGAGATAACCAAGCCTCCTTTGATGAAGAATTCATGAGAATAAGATGAGTAATAAACTACTAAAAAATAATTTTTATCATTCAAGGTAGGTTAAATATTTTTTCTCTTTCATGTTTTAGTTGTGTTTCCATTCTAGTATTGTTAACTAAGCTCAACCAAGTAACTAGGCCTAAATATGTATGTTAGCTAGTGTGTTGGTTTTTCAATTTGATTTTATTTTGTCACTAACAAGATAATAACACACATATTTATTCAAATTCCTATTTCACATAATTTCACACCTACTGGGATGATCTTCATGAGAGTGCAATCCACAAACTTTTTGTTGTTTCATAGTTTTGATTTTTTTTTCTTGCTTTGAGTAAAAAGGCCAATAAATAAGTCATAAATTTTTATTTAATTGATATTTTTGTCTAATTTTTTTAATTAATATAAATAAATATGTATTTGATATGATATAAAATTTTCACAAAAAAATTCTTTATATTTTAGAAGTTTTATCTATTTTAGTGACTGTCACTTTCTATTTTTTATTTTTTTGGTAAAAATAGTTATAACAGAGTTTATAAATTGTTTTATTGACTTTTTGGACTTCAATTTTTTCATATATATGAATAATTTATTTATTTATAATTTCTATTTTTTTTAATTAAACCGATCTATATTTTAAAAGTTATGTTAAAAATACTAACTGTAGGTTTTTACATTTTATGTGCAGGATTTTATGTGTTATATTTTATTTTTAGCCTTCTGATTTGTTTTTTGAATGTGTTCATATATTTAATATTATTTTTTTTTAATATTTTTTTTAGATTTGTGTTAACATTTTATAACCTGACAAACATTTTATTTTGGGAGGATGCCTTAAGGGTAGACAGGTAATCGACAGACTTGGAATTTGTTAAAACATGTTTTAGACCATCTTTTGCATGATTTTAAAATGAACTAGGTACTTTATTTTAGTACTTAATGGAATATTTAAGTTCTTAAAATAAATTTTTAATAGATATCCTTTCAAATTTACAGCTTAATACCAAGGGGTCAAAGTAACACCACCACATCTTTCATTTGGGTTCTAAAATTGAACACAATTGTTAATTCTTATTTTCAATAGTTGTTTAATTAAAAATTGTTTAGAAAATAGAAGGCTTATGCATGTATGCTCTTCCATTTATCCCATTTAGGAAAATCTTAGACTCAAAATTTCCATCCTTATTTCAAAAATCCTAGTCCAAGGCTTATAAATAATGTCATCTAAATCACTCCCCAAAAATTTGTCAAAGTTTGGGTGACCTTGAAAATGACCCTAAAGTCTTTCTATTAGTCTTTTATTTCATGAAAACTTGGTTTATGAGGGAGAATTCATTACCTCCCATGAGTTATTTATGTAATATTTAACTTAGGGTTTCATCTCCCATCATTAATTTCATCTACTCCTTATGAGTTACACATGGGACATATCTGCATTTTGACATCGCACTACACGAAGCAAACAATAGGATGTAGTGGTTGTAAAAAGGACTAGACCTTTTTACAACAAACCAAGTACTGTGGACACCCAATTTCTATGATTTTGTTTTGCATCATTTGATGTGAAATTCATTATGTAATTTACTACTCTAGAAATGTTTAATATCTTGATAGTTTAGTTAACCCCACATTGCCATACCCTTGCTAGGATTTGGATGATTATACTTAGATTATTTTGGTCATTTTTTTTTGGTATGTTTTGAGACTAAAATTTATTTGTTTGTTCATAAATCCATGGTAAAATAATTTTTTTTGTAATTCATTATTTTGTCTAAAGAGGTGTTATCTTGGCCATTTTACACCACACTTGTGCCTTGAAATTTTTTCTAAACTTATTTATGTTTGTGTCAATTTGAGTTGTAGAGGGTAGTGTTATGCTACCAAAATCATATCAAACCATTTTTCCTTTGAGTCTTTAAAACATAACATTGATAACATCATTCTATCATGATTACACCATTAGGATACTCAATTTGTTTCAAAGCTTGTTCACTATTGTGCCAAAAACTATTTGTTTCAAACCATTTCACATCAGCCATTTGGACGTTATTTATGTGTCATCATGTTGTCCAATCTTGTCTAGCTTGTTTGGTCAAATAATTGTTTTCAATGTTGAGTTTTCAATTAACCTTGTTAATTTTGATTTCAAACATTGATTGATTTATTTTTAGGCCTTAATTTATGGGGTTGATACACATATCTTTCTTTTTTGGGTTGCATAACTTCGGTTAATCGATTCACCAAATTTAAAAACTATTGATGGTTTATTTGTTCAATGCCTATTCTCATCAATGTTTATGAATTTATTTGGGAGAACATGGTATTTATTCAAGATCATTTTGACTCATGCCTTATGCCAATTGATCATGTTTATGTTTGATTCTATCTACTGGGTCTATGTCAAAGTTGTTTCTAAACTTGTTAGATTAAATTCATATCAATCCCTTATTTCAAGTCTAGCTTTTGATGCCATTTGGCCAAAACTCCTAGTACATGCCTTTTTTGAGCCTATATTTTTACTCTGTATTTGGAAAAAACACCTAGCAACTCTTTTCTTCTTTCTTAGTTTAGACCTTGTTTGAAACACTTGGACCTAGACTTTTAGCATACCAGTTTTTATTCAGATGCTTGACCTTTATGCGTATGACATTTAAGATTAGGTATTTGATGTTATAATATTTTATGCCAAGTCTTATCATAAATAATTTTGGAGATACAGATCCAATTTTAGACCATATTAGAGATAAATCTCCACCCCTTCAACCAAGTTACACCAAGTCTGAACCATTTGTCCTTTGGATAGTTTTTTTAGAGTTTATAAAACTTTAACCCTTTTTATTTTAGAGATTTCATCATTTTCATAGATATATCTAGTTACACTTATGGTGGAGTCACATACAATCCAACTTATGATATAATGGCCACAAAAAATCCCACTAGGAACCCCTATAGAGAAATATTATCTGAGTTTTATTATTCTCCCTACAAAACTCCATATGGGTAACATAGTCAAACTCCACAAAATCCAAATTGAGAACTTGATTAGCATGAAGAGGATTATGAGAACTTTGAATACCCAACTATAGATAATGTTGTTTTGGATATAGATCCATACCCTTTTTGTAATAATTAGTACATGGAACATAGTTAAGAACCAACTTATGACTGGGATGATATGGTTTATGAGGAAGACTTGGATACTTTAGCCTGTGCAAGAAATCAAGTTCCATGACATCATTTTTTTATTCAATCATCAACTACCCCTAACCCTCATTTATATTATACAACCTATCAAGCTCTACAATATCCAAGGAATACCATTACCATTCCTAGACCTAGTCCTTTGGCTTGTGTGATCAACCAGGATCCACAATACCCTTTCATCATTCTTGGACCTAGTCCTTTGACTTGTGTGAGAAATAAATCTCTACATTGCCCTATAATTACCATCTCAATACTTTGTCCTTTGGCTCATGCAATTAATCATTCTCCCCAATGCTCTACCATTATCCAATCATAGGCCATTCCTCCTCTATTACCAATCCCATCCAAACCTCAACTGATCTAATCATTCAAAGACTAATCTATGTTTAAAACTAATATCTTACAACTCATTGGAAACCAAGGCCAAGATAACCAACCAATCCGATATGTTTTTTTTTGAATCAACCATTTATGATAAATCAACCTATGATGAATTTCTTATTAATCATATACCAGTTATTAAGGAGTCTTACTCTAATAAGCCAGTCTTTGTTGAGCCACGTATTAATGATTGTAACTACCTTTGGGAAAATCATTACCTTGAATATATGCCTATTTTTAAAGAGTCTCCCTTGATAATCTAATCCTTAAGGAGTTGTCTCTTAACCTATTTCCCATTATGGAGGAGTCTCACTTTGACAAACCAGTCTTTATGGAGCACATTATGCCATCACAGGGCATTACTTGTCTAATACCAAACATTCAACAAGACATCATTATAACAAAGTACCCATTAGATGAAGAGTCAGAGCTAGAGTTAGGTTATATTCTTGGATTGACATCAAATTTAACATTAAAATCATAATCAATATCAGTCTCAACATCAGATTCAAAGTCCCTTGAGTTAGAATCAAATTTAGAAAAAAATATGTTTGTGGTTGTTGCAACATTGGTTATGCATACCTCATAGATCAATTTGAATACATTTTTGATCCTTCTAAAGTTTTTGAGGATGAGTAATTCAACATTGACACAAGTTCTCCTAGTATCTTATTTCCATTACCATCAACTAAGATAACCATATTATTGACATTCTATCTCCCATAAGTGTCGATTGGGATCGATAGAATCACCCTTTATTGAATTGCATCCATGGTGACATAGAAATCAAAGAAGATCAAGGAGACCAAGACCACATTCATGTAGAAAAAGAACACTCTCCTAGTGAAACCTTTTCATAGGTGCTAGGATACAATCAAAGTACCAACTCAACATATTCTAGTGAAACTTTTTTGGAAGTGCTAGAATAAAATCAAAGTCAAAAGCCAATTTTCATTAGTGAAACCTTCTCAGAGGTGTTATAGATAATCAAGACAAATTCATTGGTGATAATCTCAATGAGGCACTAATAGCTGAGCACAAAAGTTTTTCAATGCTTGATGAAGACAAAATCAAAGATGAAATTAAAATAGCTTCCTATCTACAACCTAATTAGATGGTAGCTACTATCAAGCCCAAACAATAAAAAAATATGATGTTCTTATCAAGAGAACAAGTCTTCGGCCCTACCACAACCAAAATTATGTCAAATCTGGCATCAACAACATTACATATGACTAAAATTCTTGATCTTCATTTGTTTTCCCACCGTTATACATTCCATTATCATCTACCATTCCATTTCACAATCAAACCTACCATCCATTATTTGTCCTTATTTACCATCCATGGCCACACTTTCATTTGTAGAGGCTATAGAGATACCTTTTATTAACATTTGAAGGAATCTAAATCAACAACCAATGGAGATCACAAAAGAATTCTTGGCATCCAAATATATAGGCAATTATTGATGGAGTAGCTATTCAGACAAGGTGTGGGCTATCAATTAACATGATCAAGTATTTTTTTGTATTATTTATTGATTAGGATGTGTATCTCTCCATAATCAGGAACAAATGAATCAAAAACCACACCTAGGCTAAAAACATGTACCATGCCATTTCATTGCCATGCTATTTCCATTATTACATATCCTTTTACCATTATTTCATATCACAACCAATCACCTTCTCACTTGGGGACAACCCTCTTACCATTTTTTCAATATATGAAAAACCATCATTATCCTTAGCAAGACCATACCATCCTATCATTCCATTCCTATCTAGACCAAAGCCTATTTTTAGTCATCCTACCCAATCTTGTTATTATCTTAGTTCATTTAGTTCTTCCCACACCTTTTGTGAGAAGATTATGATCAAATTTCAATAATTAATCAAATCCATGTTTACAATGATAGTCTATGAAATTAGTGTGATAATTGATCTATCAATATATCTTTCATTTTCCATCCTATATCATGTTTGTTTATGTGAGCCTGATTATAACTTCCTATGGGTAAATAAGTGTCTCACCAATATTTCTACTAATTATAACTACCTATGGGTAAATTAGTATCATTGACCTATTCTATCATATCCTAGATATAACTGCCTATGGGCAAACTAGGGACAACACTTGTTTACCATGGATTGTTGCATCACCTTACTATCAATATTTTTATTTGACTAGCCATTTTTTTGATTTGAGAACTTGTTAGGACCTAGTTGGTTTTTCCTCACCTTTTGTGTGGATGAAATTTTTGTGACTTAAGGTCATTTGACTAATTAGGTCATGCTCAATTCATGTTGAGGTCATCTTATTCCCCCTTTCCATATGCTCTCATTGTTTTGTGAGAAACCTAAGCCAAACATTCTCATCATTTTATGAGTAGGTATCTTGTCATTCTCTAATGAGTCAAGTTACCTTAAAATGCCAAAAACATTCATAACATTTCAAAAACTCCAAAAACATTTGTCTTGTATAAGACTAATCAATTATCCTTGATCTATCCTATTAGGGTAAAGTCATTGTTAAGATGCTTTCTTTTGCTTTTATTTTTAGGATTTTTTTTGTTTATTTATTTCAAGTTGTTTGTGTGTTTTTTATATGTTTCTTTATTTGTTTGTCTTATTTCCTATTTATTTTATTTACACACTATTGCCTTAAATTAGTCTATATGTATTCATTAGGTGATTCCTTGCACACATTATTCTTGAGTCCATCCATATTCATACGCCAACATTGTCATCATGGTTTTTATCATTGATGCATTGTTTTTGAGTATCTATTAGATTAGGAGTCAGTCCTTATGCATATTTTGGCCAAGTATTCATGGTATTCTATCATGATGCCTACCATCACATGCTACATAAAAAACTAGATTCAAGAAGGTCTATATTAAATGAAGCCATAGAAGTTTCTCCTTGGCACCTTGGCAAATCCTCTGACCCCCACCTTAATCAATCAACCCATTAACCATTATAGTTATATCATTGATAATGAGGATGAGCATCTCCTTGTTGGAAAGTATAACTAAATAATTCACATTGATTAATCTTATTCTTCTATTCATCTATTTCATCACTTTACACCCACTCATATTTAATCTATATTCCAAGTTATATCCTTGAGTTATGCTTGCTAATCGGCCCTACCTAGGGAAAAATCATCTTTAGCCAATATAGGTCCTCTTAATGATTATAACCACCTATGGAAAAATCATTATGTTGACTTTTATTCTTGATTATTACGACCTTTGGGAAAATCAATATCCTTTTTACATCAATGCATGCAAGCATTTTCTTGTTTGGATTAATCTCAACCCTAGGTTAATTCCACCTTTCTTCTTGATTATTTTTGAGGGACCATCCATAAAATAATGTGATGGCCACTCCCTCAAGGGGAATCATCATAGGCTTCCCAAACACCATTTTTAGCTTTGTTCTTTAATCATCATCTTCTTTTTGGCATACAGGCCATTTCTCATTATTTGAGGAGACATTGCTTTGCCTACAGTTTGCAAAATCTTCCCTTCAATTAAAGTTACCTTTTATACTCCAATTCAATCAGCTCAACCACCTCCATTAGGTAAATAACCTATTTTAGGCCAGAATTCTTCACTGATAGTACTTACCTCAAATAGACCTTCTCTAAACATTTAGGCTAAGAGGACATTGCCTAGCTCCTTTATCTCCCCCACAATTAAAATTGAATAAGGACCTTGTTCATATGTATAAAAACCATTATGTTTAATATATTTAGATTTATAATTGGAATTTTTCAAGGGATACTTATTATACATAGGTATTACAAAAGAGTATCTGATAAAATAAAATGAATATGATACATTATGTCAATTACAACTATATTTTTTAAGAAGACACATCTACATATACATTTTTTAACTTTTGATTCCATTTATATTCATATAGATGATTCAAAGGAATAAATAATTGAGATAAAATAACATGATATTTGGGTAAAAAAGGCTAAAGACCCACTCAATACATCACATACTCTTTTAGTTGACATATCAGTTAATTTTGGTGTGGATAGTTTAGTTATAAAAGAATTAGCTACTACCTAAGTAATAAATCATATTTCCTCTATTTCATATGTCTTTCCAATTATTTCCAATCATGTTTTTGATCCATATGTCATAATCCCATTAGATTATATGGGTGTTTCTACTCTTTTTCCTAGTACTTCTAATATTCCTTTAGTAATAATTATTACTATTTCACTTTTTTCATTGGCTAGTAACATTGCCATCCCCATGATTAATAATGTTGTTCTTGGCACCTATGTACTATTTAATCAAATATTATCAAATTTAACCCATGATACCATGATAAATCCTAAGGACATAATAAACCCTAAAGGACCTATTCTTAATGATCATCAAGAAGTGAATTTTGTGGACTTAGCTTCCTAGTCATTATTTGTTTTATTTCATATCTATTCATCTACTCAGATAGGATCTCCTATACCTTTAATCATAAAAACAAACTCATATATTATCAAAACTATTTTAGTAATAATTATTACTATTTCACTTTTTCATTGGCTAGTAACATTGCCATCCCCACGAGTAATAATGTTGTTCTTGGCACATGTGTACTATTTAATCAAATATTATCAAATTTAACCCATGATACCATGACAAATCCTAAGGACATAATAAACCCTAAAGGACCTATTCCTAATGATCATCAAGAAGTGAATTTTGTGGACTTAGCTTCCTAGTCATTATTTGGTCCATTTCATATCTATTCATCTACTTAGATAGGATCTCCTATACCTTTAATCATAAAAATAAACTCATATATTATAAAAAATATTTAGGATTATATTAATGTATTTAAATACATTATTCATGCTTCACCTAAAATTAAAGTCTCTACTGAGAAGATGGTTGACCCCTCAATTCTTACACTTCCTTCATCTACTTATCCATCATTCATGGGATAAATATCAACCATCCATATATTCCAAAATCATATTAATAGACTATATCTAACATTAGATTGGTCCGAGCCACACTATGATGTAAAAATTATAGACAAAGAAGGAAACTAGACAACACTTGGTGCTTATGTAGCCACCAAAGATAATTTTGGAATTTGATGAAAATATTAACCAATTGAAAAGGATAATAAAAATTAAAATTAAAGGCACTAGTAGATATATTTAATTTATAAGAGAAGAAAAATTATTTAACTTAATAAAAAGGAGAAAAAATAAGCCTATTTAGTATGATGAATATAAGGAAGACCTTGTATCTCTAGTAAATACCACAAGGGGCCATCCAAATAGAAAACAAGAGGTTTGAGTTTTAACCTAGGATTGAATTCCTAGAGGATATTATAGAACAATTACAAAACTCTACTCAGTTAGTGTATTATTTGGTAGTTCTATTGATAGAGCACGAACAAAGTCATAACCATATTGGTGTAGGGTGGTACAATTTCATGAGGTCTTGAAGAAATTAGATTCCAATTTGTACACAATATAAAATTAGTTAGGGATAATTCATACCTAAATTTGAAGCTATTGACACTCCCAAATAATATTTTGGCTCAAAATTATCTGAATAATAAAAGAGATGGTCATATGGAATGACACTTAGAAATAAAAGATATAGTTAAACAATAAACTAGTTAAGAACACAAACCCACCAAATTTCATTGAGACATGTGTATCTCATTTGTATATACACCATAGGCAAAGATAATAAATAATGCACTCTTCAACACTTTTCTTCAAATTTTTTTTAGGTATTTCTAAGTAAAGGTTGAGAATATAGTCCATAGTAACAGTGAAAACATTATCTAATAAATCATATTCATTAAGGAAAAGTTAGATCTTACACAAGAGTTAAACAAATGATTTGATAATTTTTAATTGAAGAGAATATATATATATATAAAAGAATATGGTACAATGTTAATCATTTAAAAAAATGGGTGGAAAAGTCACACCCCTTAAGCATAATCACATCAAGGGTAGAAACCCTTTGAGAAGAGTGTTAAAGGTGGTCAATAAATGACCATAAACAAAAATAAATATCACATCAACATTTTAACAAGGAAGAGAAATCAATAAAAATTAATAAATTTGATAGTTAGCCAATCATAAAAAACATGGACATCAAGGGAGGTAGTGAAGACGGTGGGTCCTGAGGCTTATCCCCCCATCTTCTTAGAGTAAGAGCATCCTCATCCATAGGTAAAGGATCCCACCCATTAATTTTATAAGATTCTAATGTTTCAACTTGGTTTATTTAAAGAGATATAGCTAGATCTATTCGTATAAATTTGATTTGATGGGGAGGACCCCAACCACTAATGTCACCATCATGAGTTGGGAGATGAGAGCCCCAACCCCTATCATTACCTCTAGATTTGAAATAGCCATTCAGACCGCCACATCATGGGGAACTCAAGATAGGTGTTGAATAATGAGGAGAGTGACTCTTACATTTAGTTATAGAATGTTACTATATGGTCCATGCCCTCATCCTCATGGAGGCATCAGGTACTATGGGGCTTAGGAGGTTCTTGACTAATTATGCATGGATAATTTCCCCAATGGTTGAGTAGACACTAGAGGTGATTAAACTCTAGGTGGAATTTACCATTTTTAATTTTAATCTAAAGAGTGATATTATATATAATAGTAATTTTTTTAGTAACAAAAAAACTACATTCTTGCTCTTTATGATTAAAGTAAGCATAATTTATAGCTTTATATATTTCAAATAAAATATCATCTTGAAAGATCTGCCAAAACTATTGTATTTTATAGGTAATAGAGTTTATTCCCCCAAGATAGCCATTTTCTATGTGGAAACTTTAGGTTGGAAGGGAGAAAAAAGGGAGTGAATCTAATGCCACAAATTTTGCATGAGAGAAAAACAAAAATATGTGCTTAAATGTCTCTGGTTGCTAACCAGTTAGATAAATGAGGTTTAAAACTCCTAGATACTTGAATTAGTTACCCACAAGCAAGCCCTAATAAAGGACACACCATAAAAAATGAGCTTTTTTGAGCTCAATGATAGTAGTCCACACATTGTTAAGGTGTTTGGCCCTAACCCAATGTCTAGAATGGAGATTCCATCTGAGGTTGAGCATTTAATCTAGAATATGTCGAGGGACTAGCAAATTTTCACCTAACTAAGTATTACAATAAATTTTTAATTATTATTTTGGAAAGGGAAAAGAAGAAACTAAGTAGGGGAAAGGTTGAAAAAATTATTTGATTATGCACACATGAAATTAGAAGATTTGAAGAACTCCTCTTTATCTTGAGAAGATGACCTCTAGATAAGAAAGCACTAAAGAAAATTTGTTTGTTAGATGGATAATTGGGTGGATTGCCTAGTGATAAATAGATCCCAAAAGGAAGAACATCCTTAGGGGATGTCAATCCACATGTTTTAAACAATTAATTTTATAAAATAAAATATAAGGTACTTGCATCAATAATCAATAGATACTAAAATTGAACATAAGAGATACTTGCTAAGAATAGACTAGAAATGATTAAAAATAGTGATAAGATAATTAATACTAGTACTAGGTGGTTGGGGTTTGCTTTAAAAAGTTAGATAGGGATCTATGAACAAGAAAGAACATAGAGAATTAGGTTTAGTTGGGGTTAGGTAGGTAAAAATATCTTATTAAAATTTGCTACCATAATGACCATCTATGGTTGGGCTGACCATCAATGGTTAAGGTAATGTCGATGGTCAAGGTGACCATCAGTGGTTGAAAAAACCATTGGTGGTTAGTAAAACCATTAATGATTATTATGTATGGATCTAGGTTGCTAATAGGCTAATTGACAAGATCTCAAAGTGAGATTATGGGAGTTGGGTAGGTGTTAGGATGGGTGTGAAAAGAAAATAAAGTGATGGAATATTAGAAACTAAGTATTTATAATTTTATAAGGTAGATTGCGTAAATGGTTAAGGTGGTTGACTCATTGATGGAGTCTGGCATGATTCTGATAGAGTAATAATACTTGGTATTTTGATATAGCTATGGTGATAAGTTGGCTATATGACATAGTAGTTGGTTTGTTGGATTATTGATAATGATTAACTTGAAAAAGAGAATTCTAGATGCACAAGGTCTTGATAATAGCTACAAATTTTTTATATGGATTTCACCTCTTTGCTTCTCTATTTTTATGGGGAAGGCAAGATAATTACAATAGCACATGAACTAGGCTTCCTAATTTTAACTCACACATATAATAGCTAGCATGTAGATGAAGATAAGTTATTTTTAGAAAAGTAAGGTTGATGAGTTTTCATGTTATTGGTTTAGGAGGCACACCCTGACCATCGATATTCAAGATGACCTTTGGTAGTCAACTTGACCATTAATAGTCAAAGGTGAAGGGTAAAATCTAAAGTTAAGCCCATTTAATCAAACTGACTATGGGTTAGGTTCAGTTATGGATCGATAGGTCAAATTGGTCTCAAGAGGGTCCCAAGTTAGTCTAGGGGTATTTCAACACTTAGAATCATGATGTGCATATTTTTAACATCTACATTTTACCATTTTTGTTATACAACTTAAACCAACAAGATACAAAACAAAAATTGATGCTAGTCAAAGGTTGAGTTACCCCAAGTATGGGAAGAGGTGTTATCCCTCAAATTAGGAGTCAATGAGGTAAAATATAATTAGGTGTGGGTTTGATAAGGTGGGTGAAGGTGATGATGAAGGTGGATACCATGAAGGTAAATGATAGGTTGGGAACTAAATAAAAAATAAGCATGAAAAGTATGAAAAAGGTGTGATAGATAAAATTATGCAAAGACTAGGTTTCCATAGTTATAAATAATAAAGGTTGGTGCTAGGAAGATAAGTGACTAGTGCACCACATGACTACAATTTAGGTGTGATAATTGGGTACAATTTTTACTCTCTTAGAGATGATTAGTGTTCTCATGGGTATCCAAGGTAGGAAGTGCTCCTAAGATAACCTAAGTGTGTCAGGTAAGTGTGAGCTAACACAAATTCAAAAAGGGTCAACATGGTAATGTTTTCACTACAATCAAAGGACCATGTAAAAAGTGTCATAAAGCACATGCTAGATGGGAAAAAATGGAGCAACAATGAGGTGGTTAGGTAGGATTAGAGAAGGTAATCTCCATGTGTGGGTAAAAATAATTATTGGGGTTAACTAAAAAGAGGTATGCTTAGGTGAAGCAATAAAGTGGGGCATCCTGACCATCGATGGTCATGGTGTAAACCCTAAAAACCCAATGGTTAAAAGTGAAATTTGAATCACTTTTCACTCATTTTATATGTTTTCTTGGTTAAATTTAAGCTATATTTTCTTGGTGCTTAGTGGTAAAAGGGATTACTAAGTGTATTTGTTGAGTTGGAGAGTGGACTAAGGGTACCAATCAAGATGCAGGGAGCACATGGGCATAGACAAGGATAGGTAGGCCTATGGTAGACTCCATGATGGTGGTCATGAATGAGGTAGGGGTGTTGTTAATCTGGTCACATATCTTAAATTTATGAATTGACATTGGGTTGGGAGGTTAGGGTAGGTTGAAATGCCTAGGTTTGGTTTGTTATGCCCTAGTTTAGGGGTTTCGGTATGTTTTAGGCAAATTTGTGGGGAAAATGAGGATTTGAAGGGGTAAATAGGTATTTTGGGTTGGGTAGGTGATAGGTGAGCAAATTATGTTTATTGGGTTGTTGTTTGTGTAGTTTTTAGTGTAGAATAAGGTTTGGGTGTTTTGGTTTTAGAATACCCACAGTGACTATCGAAGGTCAGGGTTGATAATCGATGGTTGACTAAGTTAAAATATAAGTTTAGAAAGTGTGTAAAAACTCTAAGGAAAAGTGAGTTAGTGCCTACTAGGTAGAGGTTGATAGTGTAGGTTTAGAAGGCAATCTTGGTAGGTAATGGGTAGATAAGTAGGATGGGTAAGGAAATAGGTCGGATGATTAAAGGCTAAGGAAGAATAGGGTAGGTGATATTGGTGTAGGTGACTAAGCCATGTTTTTAAATTGGCACAGGCTAGGGAGCACATATAGATGCATGACTAGGTGTTGTGTATCTTCATAGAGAGCCATTAGGGAATGACCCTAGCTGATTGGGCCCATATGGAGGAGGTGGGGTTGGGAGTGATGAGGCACTATCAATATGTGCCTCAAGATCCATCCATGGTCATAACACTCATCAAGAGATAGGATCTTGCTATAAACACCTACTTATTTCCTAATAGGGAGATGACTATCTTACTCAAGGATGTACATAAGATCACCCAACTACCACTTCTAGGTGATCCAATCTACCATATAGATCATGAGGAGTGGGATGATCACATTGAGCTTCTACATAGGGATGATAATGATGAGATTAGATGGCATGTTATGATTTTAGGTATAGTGATTTATATGATAGGGATCTAGGTGAGAAGAGACTTATGGCCATGCTTATGATTATTGTTATAAGGTTTGCACTTCTTGACTCAAGTAGTGCAAGGTTTCCATACCATTGGGGGTGCTAGTCGAGCTACTGCTAGGTTATACTATATTTGGATGGGTTCTTATTCTACTTGTTTAGATATATAGGGAGATATGGGAGTTTAGGATCCATAAGAGTTATGTCATTAGTTTCTATCTTGTTTTAAATTTTTGGGCTTACAAGCACATTAGGGTGTTGAGGCTAGTAGGGTTGCCATGGGTAGGTTTCACATAGATAGTGTTCCCCATTGGCTTCATGTGATGGAAGGGTAATTTTTCTACATTAGGTGTAGGAGGTGGTGTACATATTTTGGAGTGGTTTAGTCATGCACTAAGTACATTGGTGATAGGATATATCACCTAAAGGCCATATGTATAGTTTCTAGTGTGGCTAGGTTATAGGAAGCATACACTCTCCCTTTAGAGCTATAGATGGATACTCGATAGGTGGGATGGGGAGGTGGATTTGATCTCATTTGATAAGGTAAATTAATATTTTATCTTGGTGTAGGGTATCTTAGGTCCATTCCCCAAGTACATGTGAGAATATTCAAAGATCTTACTGCTAGATCCACATCCTATGCCAACTTTCCTAGACTATGATGAGATACCAATTAGGACACACATGGATGATGTTGGGTTCAAGATGGGTACATGACATGGTAATAGCCTATATATGTATGTATAGATATTGGAAAGGGTGATGTACATATGAGGTCAATGGTTGTGGATCTATCTAGCCATGATAGACAATCAAAAGTAGCTTTAGCCACTGCATAGGGATAGGTTATAACACTATAGGGTAAGTGGGCACATAATAGGGTTATATTAATACATTATAGGGTCATGTGGCTACCTTATAGGGTTAGGGTGTTATCATGATAGGTGAGAGGGATTAGGCTAAGACCTTGCTAGGTTTGGTGATCAAGAAGAGGGACTCTTTGAGGTAGAGAGAATGAGGAGAAACAACAACATAGACAGGGCCACCGAGCACCATCCCCATAACATGATACCTAGCTATAGTGGAATAAATATAATACTATGAGACCATAGTTTTGACATAGTGCCTACAAGAACCTTCATTGGGTGAGTATAGGGATTGGTTGGCAAGTGGTGCCAGTGTGGTAACACCAGGGTAGTGTGTAGTGTTTATATCTAGATAGATAGGGATAGTTAGGGGATTGGTAGGCATAACAAGTGGGAAAGTACTAGGATCCAATGGTGCTCCAAGAGGTAGTGGTTTCCCTAGGGCATAAATACAACTAGATTATGACTTTTTGTATATCATTTTAATTTTGGCCCATGAGCTGATGTAGTGAGATGTACATTTTTGAGAGAGAGACATATATATCTACTTGCACACATTATTATGCTATTTGACTCATGAGTTATAAATATGATCATTATTTATGCTTGTGTTCATGGTTTATGGTTTGGTTTTAATGTTTAATGCTTATGGTGTGATGTTGATATTGTTTATGGATGATGTGTATGTTATGGATGCTAGATATTAATATAGGCTTAGCTAGGCATGAGATGTTTTTGATTCATGGTTATTCTTAGGACATGCTAAATTTTAATGAGTATATAATACATTATATTATACTTAGACATGTGGTGAAAAAAATTGGTTACTTGTTTTAAGTGATTATGTATGTTATGGTTTTTATTATGCTTGTTATGGTTATGATTATGCTTGTGACACATATGGATATGCCTATTATGATTATGGCTGATGTTATCTTTCTTAAGGTAAATCACATGAGGTAAGGTAATGGACAATACTATATGGGAGACTAAATAATATAATAAAGAGACAAATGCTATAATGAAAATATTGACTAGACATGATAGGATAAGAGAGGGCATAATGCTCTTTCATTGATAAGGACTAAAATAAAACCAAATTTGGAGTGGCTTAATGAACATAAGCCCTTTAAATGATTCATATTAGTATTTTTTAGCTGGTTAAAAATGTGTCTTGACCACATAATATTAATTAAGATCAAAAATCCCTTGCTTATAGTGAGTAAGGGCAGATGGGTGAAAATGGAACTTGCTTGTGAGACTAGCATACCTCTTCTGTAGGTGTCTAAATAGTTAGTATAAAAAAGTCTATTGTAAACTATGTATACTGATCAATGCAAGAAGTCTACTTGTGAAATTTTATTGTGGCTTACATCTTATTATGTTGTTTGAGAGATGATTAATTCTTTCAAAATTAGTTTGCTTTTGTTGTGATCACGATGATGGGTATTTTTATTTTTTGTTGTATAGGAGAAGCTAATTGATGTGGGATACTTCCATGAAATTGATATAATTTGAATTTTTTTTTTATTTATCCATACTTCAATGGAATGGTCTAAGTTTATTTGCTTCATTAAATGCTTATTGATAGATGTCCTTTAAGGGAGAAATTCACCTTACGTTTTGGCAATTTCAAATAAATTTTCAATAGTTATCCTTCAAGAGAGTAGTCTATGAATGTTAGGAATGATCCATGATTTTTATTGGTGTGGATTTTTATTTTTTATTGTTTGATGTTGCTAGACATATAATTGCTTAGGCCAGATTAGTGGTTTACCTTTATGAAGGAAAAATTAAAAACACAAGAAGTTTGATTAGGTGTAAAGAGGTTTAGGTTACAAAAACAATGGAAATCCATCCTATGAATGGGTGGAAAGTAATATGAGGACCATGACATAGGTAGATTCATGATACTTATTATTTAAGATAAGGCTATGCTATTGATAAATAATCACATGATTCAATTTTAATTGATTACCCCTAAACTAGGGAGATGGGATGTAAGTAGATAGCATGAGATGAGCTTAAGTTAGACAAAAGGTGAACCCAATCTTTCCTAACAAAATAATGAACATTGATGTGAAGCATTAAGGGATTAAAGTTATAAGTGGCCTTTGAGAGAAGACAATTAGTAAGCTCTTGATCCATACTTGTGGGTTATGATATAAGGTCCAAGATAATTAAAAGCAAATTTACCTTGATTGATTTTCTTCATATTAGTGACATGTTGGTTTTCCTTTAAGATGATATCTTTGATATTGAATTCTTGAAATTTAAGGAGCTTGTTATAGGAAAGCTTGATGTGATATTGATAGACATGAAGATGGGTAATTTCTTCTAAATGATGCTCATAAAGTAGATCTAGCTATGATAAATGGTGTTGACAATAATCATCCTCAGAAATAAGCTCTTGCAAAGATATGTGAAGAGAGGGGATTTGGAATTCAAGAGGTAAGACTACCTCTAATATAAATATAATAGATAAATGGGTAATACCCATAGGGATTCTAATTCTAGTATGATATGCCCATAAGGCAAAGGGGATGTGCAGATGCCAATCTTGACTAGATGCACCAACCATTTTATTTAGCATGTTTTTAATATTTTTGTTAGAGGCTTGAGCCTATCCATTTTCTTGAGGGTGATAGGGAAAGGAGAAACTTAAGTCAATTCCAAATGTATCACATATACCCTATACTTGCTTATTTTTGAATGATTTACCATTATCAATGATAATATTGTGAGGAACATCGAAGTGGTAGATGATATGATGGTTGATAAAGTTGACAATATTTTCCACTTTGGTCAAGACTAAGGGGATAGATTCTACCCACTTGGTAAAATATTTGGTCATAGTGATGATAGAATGGTGTCACTACAAGGAATGAGGGTTAATTCCATAAATAAGACCTAGACCCCATTATGGAAAGGGCCAAAATTGTTATCAACTCAAAGACTATGGCTAGGTGTGTGATGTAAATTAGTGTGTTGTAGACACTTGACACACTTTTTCACATAATCATATAAATCTTGATTAAGGGTAGGCTAATGATATCCTAGGTGAGGGATAGGTTTAGCTACATCAAGGCCACTAAAGTGTCATCCATAGATTTTATCATACATTTCCTTGATAATGTATGGTATAATGTGAGGTACCATAAATAGGAGACCATCAAATATGAATTTATAAATTATACCTCCTATTATGGTATAATGTGAAGTACTCTAGATAAATGTTTTTCAAGCATTCCTAGTAAGACCAAAAAGAATTATGGCAAGGTTAAGGTAGCTAAATGTTTATTGATACCAAAGGTTAGGTTGGGTCTCTTCCACATTTAAAATGGTGGGAGAGTCTATGGATGATAATAGATAGCATAAAATCTAAGGGTGTAGATGGTTTCTAAGAGGCAAGGGAAGCCATGGTGTTGAGGAAATTATTGGTAGATCATGAGGTTGACTGGAGGTGGTGGTGTTAAAATGATGCTAAGATTTCATCAACTAGTTGCTTATACTAATATAAAACATCATTCTTACACTAGTAAGAGCCATTGATTTGATTGACCACAAGTTAGGAGTTGCCAAAGATATTGATTGTTTTGACTCCTAGGGCTAAGGAAGTTTGAAAGCCTATCACTAGGGATTCATACTCAGCCATATTATTGGTACATTCAAAATAAATATTAAAGGATAGAGAGAGAGGTTCACCATCAAAGGGGATAAGGATGATACCCACTCCGCCACCACATTGACACTTTGATCCATCAAAGAAAATGGTGACTTGATAGGTGAAATTTTCTTGAGAAAGGGTCATGATGGACTCATCAAGGAACTCAAGAGGAGGAGGTTAGTTATTTGCTAAAGGTACCTTAACCAATTGGTAGGCAATGAATTTCCCTTTAATTGAATTTTTTTAGAGGAAATCAAGGTCAAACTTGGCTAAGAGCATGAGCCACTTGGCCATATGCTAGTTTTGGTATGGTTTGGAGAGCATGTAATTGAGTGGGTTAGTGTTGGTTATGACATAGGTTTTATGGTTAAGATGGTAGTGGAAAAGTTTGGTGGCCACAAAGACTAAAGCTAAGAAAAATTTATTGGTATGTGTGTACCAAGTATCATCCTATATAAACATGTAGTTAATGTAGTATATGGCTTACTATCTATGTTGTTCATCTCGATGAGCCCACATTTCCCCTAGGGAGTGGTCTATGGTAGAGATATATAGGTATAAAGGTTGGTTATCTTTGGGAGGGGCGAGGACACATGGATACAAATTTACTATTTGAGTGAATGAAAGGCCTTTTGATATTCACTATTCCACGTAAAAGACACATCCTTCTTCAGGAGGTGGTGGAAGCATTAGCATTGGTTTGAAAGCTAGGAGAGAAAATGATGAATAGATTAAAGCTTCCATTGTAAACTACAAAGTTGTTTGAGGTTAGTTGGAGGGATCATGTTGAGGATGGCGTTGCTCTTAGTGGGATTTAATTTGATTCCCTAAAGGGAGATATTAAAACTGAGAAGTTTTCTTGACAAGACCCAAAAGATACATTTCTTGGGGTTAAGGTAGACATGGTAGTGGATGAGGCATTCAAAGATGATATTAAGAATGACCAAGTGATATTTTCAAAGTTTATATTTTCTAAGAAGGTCATCCACATAGTCCTTGATAATTTTATGGATGAGGTTATGGAAGATATAGGTCATGGCACATTGGTAGGTTATACCAACATTCTTTAGCCTAAAGGTCATAACCTTATAGCAAAAGGTTCCCCAAGTGGTGGTAAATATAGTCTTGTGCTAATATTCAAGAGAAATTAGGATCTGATTATATCTTAAGAATCCATCTATGAGAGATAACATCTCATGGATGGTTGTAAGATCAACTAGCTGGTTGATGCTTGGTAGAGGAAAGTCATCTTTGGGGCAAGCGAGGTCAAGGTCATGAAAGTCCACATAAATGCATAATCCCCCTATGGTTTTGGTGATAGGGACAACATTTACAACCCATTAGGGGTAGTAAATGGGTTGAATGAAATTGATAGATAGGATATGCTAAAGATCTTTAATGATAAGGGCTATGTGAGGGTGCATGCATCAAAGCTTTTACTTGATAGGTTTGACATCATGGTTAGTGACTATATTATAGGTAGCAATGGTGGGGCCAATTCTAGGCACATCACTATAAGACTAAGGAAAGGCTATGTTGTGGTCTTGGAGGAAATAAGGGAAGTCCCAAAGTTTCTTAGAAGTTAGCGATTGGTCAAGTTTGACAATATGGGTGTTGTCCATAGTGCCCAAGTTGATATCCATGGTAGATTTATTCAACATGGTTGATGTATCAAGAGGAATTGGTTTGTGGATGGAATAATTTGGGGTCCCAACATAGGTTAAAATGAAATAATCATCCTAGAAATAAATAGTGTTAATGGTATGAGAGTCTTCTCCTATCATCTCAAGATAGGTCAAAATGATGGTTATGATTGCCCCTTCATTTTGGTAAATCAGGGTCTAAGGTTGATCATGTTGATGAAAAAAACTTTTAGGTGGGATGACGTTAGCATCTTCACATGCAAGTAGAGGAGAGGTTGGTGAGGAAGAGGTATCTTCCTCAAAAATGGTGGTGGTAGGTGGTTTGGGTTGCTTCTTGTTTGGTAGGATGAAACCAAAACCATTATTCTCATGAGGCTTTTTAGTTTCAATAGTGACCAATTCATGTGGACCATACTCATATCAATCGAGACCAAATCCTTTCCAAGCACATTGATGGAGGTATCTCTTGGTGAAACTTGATTTATCTAGGTAGGAGAAACTAGTAGTAAATGGCATAGGTGAAAGAGATGTAGTAGAAGCACCAAGGGGTTTTTTGAGTCCCCCAAAAACAAAATGGGTTTGATGGTGGGGAGGTCCAAAGGGAATGACATTTCTAACAATGGGGTCATATCCTATGTGGTTGGTGAGTTTCCCATACCTGTGAAGAGTAGGGAAAGCATTAAGGAATAAAATATGATACTCCCCTAGTGAAAGGTGATGGGACATTGATTCTAAAGGGTCCATGGTGGGGATTTGGTTAGAAGGGATAGAGGATCTAGTCGATGCCTGATTGGTGGAAGGGGATATGGTATATAATTTGGTGGTTGAAGGTTAGGGTTTAGTTATTAAGGGTGTGCTAGATGGGGGTATAGGGACATCATTGGGACAATAGGTCATGTTGTATGTTGAGAAAGGACTTGGGTTAATTTGGATAGTGATGACATGGCCTTCATGCTCAAACTTAATGCAATGGTGAAAGGTGGAGGGACACAACCCATAGAGTAGATCTAGGGTCATCCAAACAAAACATTATATTAGAAATCACCTTCTACTACATAGAAAAGTTAGGGGATTATATGGGGTCCTAGATGGATATAGAGGATGATAGTTCCCAAGGTAGTAACCATGGTATCATTGAATAATCAAAAGATGGCTGAGGTCTCAGACTTGACATTGTCTAGCAAGTTGAGTTGGTTGTAGGCATGAGAGGAAATGATGTTAATGATATCTCCCCCATCAATCAAGACCCATTTTATATGGGTCTGGTTGATGTAATTAGTAATAAATAGTGGGGGATTTGGGTCCTAAGGATGGATGGAAGGTATTTTTGAATCCTTAAATTTAACAAGGTTAGAAATTTTAAGGGTGTCAACAAAGGCTACTAGAGGTTGAGGGTCTTCAATTTATACCTCAATGGATTTTAAAAGCCTATATCAGTGCTTGGTAGTGATGGGGAGAAATAGATATCAACTCATAAAATCTCATCTTCACTGAGTTCTAGTGAAGTTGCTTTAGGGTAACTCTCCTAATGGATTTTAAGGGGTTAGATTAGAAGGCACCTAAAATAGACACTTTGGGTTTGGTTGAATATGTAGATAGATGGGTATGGGTTTTTTAGGAGGTTAAAGATGGATAGGTCCATGGAATGGACACCTTAGACTTCCTCTTATCCTTCTATTATGATCTCATGACCACATTGATGGTATGGATAAAAGGAGAGGTTGAAGTAAGAGATTGTTCTAACTCATCTTTACTCTAAGGTGAGAGTGGAGGAGTAGGTAAGTGTTGGGTAGGTATGGTTATTGGTTTGATTGGCATGGGGCCCATAGGAGGCTCATTTGTTAATAGATCATCCTTGTCATAGAGTCAATGGATAATAGTTTAGAGAGCTTTGTAGTTCTCTATATCATGGTTGGGTGTCTTATGACAAGAACACACTTGGTGGTAATTTTACCAAATGATTTTTGAAGATAAAGGGTTAAAGGGTTTGATAGGGGTCAAAGTTAAAAAATAAGTTTGTAATAACCTATGGAAAATGGCCAAGTAGTATTCGTTTAAAGGTGACAAAGGTGTAGTAGTCTTTGATTTGATGGTTAAGGTAGAATTATATTTAGAAATAGGTTTGGGGTTAGGTATTTTGAGTATGGTGGTGTGCTTGGTTGATGGATTTTGTTTAGGAAAGGAATTTTATGAGCTAGAGGTGGAAAATCACAAGGTAGGTAGCTTAGGTATTATTGGTGTGGTGAAGAGAGGTGCATAAAAAAGCAATTGTGAAGGTGTAACCAAAAGAGGTTATGAGGTATTGGTAGAGAGAAGTGCAAACCTACTCAAGGTAGAGGGATGAGGTCCAAAAATGAAAGATAAGGTTGAGGGAAGTAAAATTTGAGGCTTTAAACCTTTATGTGGTTTTACCTCTTCGGTTGATTTGGTTTAGAATTTGGTTGGTGGTTCTAGTGAGGCCTATTTTACCTTCATAAATGAGTGACTAAGGCTTCATGTAGGGAGGGTACCAAGGTTCTTGATCAGTTTGGTCAATTTGGTTTGAGAAGGTGATTTGGTCACTTGGGTTTTAGGTGCAATGGATGGTTGAGGTATTTTTAGATTGGTAATTTTTTTTGTTTGGTTGATAGGGTAAGAGTTTGGATAGTATAAGTGGTGGGTTAGTCTGGTAAAGGTATGGTTAGAGGTTCTTGCTTGGTGATATAAGGTATCCCTAATTTCTTCCAAAAGGTGGCTCGATCCATGTCAGGGTTGGAGATAAATTCTAATTTTTGTACTAGCCTAGAGAATGGTTTGTAGGTTAGTTTGATTCCCTAAATAGTGGACCTAAAAGATAAGATCCTAAGTGGAGACATAGGGATGGTAACATCATCCTTTTAATCATTCAAAGGATGCAAGTTTGAGATAGGTCACTCTTCCATGGGGGAGTAGACATAGGGGTTTCCTCATTGGGAATTATTTTCAAAGGGGGAGTAGCTTGCTTGATAGTTGAAGGTGAAGGTGAGGTAATGATGGTTGGGTGTTCTAGTATATAGGCTAGAAGAGTTGTTAAGGAATCCACTACCTCAATAAGTGAAGGAGGAGAAGATGGTATTTATTTAGTTTGGGTTTCCAAAAGAGGAAAAGGTAACTCCACTACCTCAACAAGTGGAAAGGGTGAGGGACAAATAGGTTGGTTAGTAGGTTCTTTAGTAGCAAGTGTGTCAAAAACCATGTTAACAATATGGGTATCATGAGAACATTCAACCATATTGCTCTTATTCTAATTAGGAGCATGGTTTGGGAAGGGATACCTAAATATATCAAGGGCTTGGTTTAATGGTATATTGGGGTTGTCTAATATGAGCTCCACCTTATCAATGAGGGATTGGACAAGGCTCTTAAAGGTGTTGTAGCTACTGACATCATGTCCTATAACCTGATGGAAGGCACATAGATAATTCTTATTAAACCAAATACGTGAAGGATGAGAAGCATCAAACTATTGAGGAGGTTTGATAGGAGAAAGTTAAATGGTGTTTGCTTTCAATAACTTCTCTAGGATGGAAGCATAAGACTCTCTAAGTGGAGTGAATTACTTATTTTTTTCTATTTTTGGTTCCTCATGTTTTACTTTGAGGAACTAGAGGAATTTGATTGGTTGATGGAATGTGGAGGATCAGATTTAAGGACAACCACATTTGTAGTTCCCTTGCTCTTGGTATTGGTATTGGGCTAGTTCCTTGACTTGGAAGAAGAGGCTTAATTGGTTTTGTAGGTTGAGTTCTTTTTTTTGAGCTTTAGCTTTCCTTTATCAATAGCCTAGTTCTCTAACTTATTTGTCATGGTAAAATATTAATCAAAGGTTTATAATCTTTGGACATGAACTGTAGAGGAGATATGCTTGGCACATGCTTGAGTAAAGAGCTCTATGAGTTTGGATTGAGGTAGGGAAAAGGAAAGTTGGTTAATTAGGCTTCTCTAACAAGCTAAAAAATTGATAATGGATTCATCCTCTAATTACCAGATAGAGTAGAGTTTGGTGATATAAACTTTCTTATAGATATTGATCAAAAAGTGATCCAAGAAGGTTTGAGCTAGTTGGGTGAAGGAGAAAAGGGAGTGCTTGGGTATGTCACTATACCAATCTAATTTTAGACTAGTTAGAGATATAGGGAAGGTGTAGAGAAGAAGGGAATCATCATAAATGATGAGATAAGAAGCATACCTAAATGCCCTAAGGTGTTATTGGGGATCCTCTTTACTTTAAAATTTAGAGAACTTACGAAGTTCCCATTGGGGAAGATATGGCTTGATAGGTATGGATGGATGGATGGGTTCATTGAAAATTTTGCCATATAATAAGATGTTATGAGCATTAAAGATGGATGAATCTAAGGTAGCCATATTTTAAATAATCATCTTCATTAGGTTTACTTGGGTTTGTGCACCTGTAAGGTTATAATATGCATACTACTTTAGTGGTTGGGAGACATATTGATAGTGGGTAGAATGTTGGGAGGATGTCACATATTAGTAAGTGGATGCCAATGTTTGGGTGGAGGATACATAAGGGTATAAATATTTAGGTGGTTGGGAAGTGTTTATGGGTACATGCCCTTGTAGGTTAGGGATGTAGCCAAAGTTTGGTATAGGGGGTGTTTGTTGGATAGGAGTGGTAGTTGGGTTGGTGACCCTTGTATTGATTGATGACAAGGTGTAAGGTATGGAAACCACAAGGATTTTAATTAGAGTAGTGATAAATGGATTTGGGATAGGTAAAATAAGTTTGGTAGTGCTAGAGGTAGGCACTCTCATGGTGGAGGAATGGTTGGTAGGAGTGGAAGGCATAAGGGCAATTGTAGTTTGGGCTAGTTGGTTTTCTATGGTAGTTTAGAAGGGGTTGTTAGTTGATGAGGAAGCATGGGTTGTAAATGGTTGGGTAGTAACCATGGAAATAAAGGTACTCCCCATGAGGTGGAGATGTATGTCATAAGGTAGATTTATGGGTGGATTTAAAGATAAGATATGATAAGACATGGTTATAAGATAATGTTTTAAGGCTATGAGATTGTTATCTAGGAAATTGAAAAAATATGCATCTCCTTGAGAAATATACCAAGGGAAAGTATGAATTCCCAAGGGATGAAGAGAGTCTACTACTTTAGAAACATAGTCCATGGATGAAGAGGTAGATTGGCTTGGTGATGGGTTTTATTGCACAAGGTCTCTTCATTGCTAGCGAGTGAGAACCATATGAGAATAGGGAGATAATAAAAATTAAAAACTCACTACTCAAACAAAAATAAAGCAATAAATGATCAAATAAATCAAATCACACTCTAAAAGAGATGTTAATCCCTAGTTTTTAATTAGTCTCACTTTTGGCTTATACCTTAACAAGTTATGTGACTAAAATTGGTTTGTAGAGAATGTACTAAAAAGGAAGTCTAAGGTTGGTTTTAGGTTATGTTTAAGAACTCAAAAAGAATCTATACTGGATTTAATATGTGGTTTGTTATTGGGGCATGCCCCCTCACTTCACACACCACAATGATAAGGGTGTTAGGTGCTTAGCCAATATATATTGATATCTAGAGTTTATACTCAACCAGAGAGTTGAGTTGGTCCTCCCCTTGGTAATGATCTCTAAGTAGGATTTTTTGGAAAGGGTAAGGTTACCTCTAGGTGATGAAATCCTAATATAGCATTTTCTCAAGTTTTTTTGATGTTTACTTGATAAAAGTGGTCTGGTCGAGTGTGTGTAATAAAGATTGAAGCTATGATAGATTAATTTGATTTAAAGTTAAGCTATGTGGACTAAAATTTCAAGCAGTTGGTGTATGAAATTAATTTTAAGCCCAAAGGAAATTTTTTATTTCATTAATGAGCATGGAATAAAGAGAGAATGAAAGGAAACAATAACCTAAGTAAAGACATAAGGGTCCCACTGGGCATGCTAGAATGTTTCAGTAAATTTATGCTTAGTATTTTAGAGAGGGAAAAGAAGAAACTAAGTATAGGTATGGTTGAAAAACCTATTTGATTGTGCACATGTGGAATTAGAATATTGTGAATAAATCCTCTTTGGCTTGGGAAGATGACCTATAAATAAGAAATCACTAAATAAATTTGTTTGTTAGACATATAACTAGGTGGATTGCCTAATGATAGCTACATCCTGGAAGTAAGAGCTTCTTTAGGGGTTGTCAATCCACACATTTTAAACAATTAAGTTTATAAAATAGAATATAAGGTACTTGAATCAATAATAAAAAAATACTAAAATCAAACTAAGAGATACTTGTTAAGAATAAACTATAAATGATTAAAAATAGTAATAAACTAATTAATACTAGTGTTATGTGGTTGGGGTTTGATTCAAAAATTAGACAGGGATCTTTGAACAAGTAGGAACAGAGAATTAGGTTTGGTTGGGGGTAGGTAGGTGAAAATAGATTTATAGAATTTTTTACCATAATGACCATATGTGGTTGGGCTAACTGTAAGTGGTTAAGGTGAGGTGATCATCGATGGTTAAATAGATTGTTGGTGGTTGGGATAACAATCAATAGTTACTGTGTATAGATTTGGGTTGATAATAGGATAATTGATGAGATCTCAAAGTGAGATTATGGGAGTTGGGTAGGTGTTGGGCTAGGTGTGAAAAATAAATAAAGTGATGGAATACTAGAAAATAAGTACTTATCTTTTAAAAGGAGGATTGGATGAATGCTTGAGGTGGTTGATTCTTTGATGGAGTCTAGCGTGATTCTAAAAAAGTAATAGTACTTGGTGTTTTGGTAGAGTTATGGTGGCAAGTTGGCTCTTTGATGTAGTAGCTCATTTACTAGATTATTGTTGATGATTGACTTAAAAAAGAGAATTTTGGATGCACAAGATCTTCATAATAGTTACATATTTTGTAGATGGATTTCACCTCTTTCCTCCTCTTTCTTTATGGGCAAGGTAAGAGAGTTGCAATAGCATGTGAACTAGGATTCATAATTTTAACTCACATATGCAATGGATTACATGTAGATGAGGATAAGTTATTTTTAGAAAATCAAGGTAGATGAGTTTACATGTTAGTGGTTGAGGAGGTATACCCTAACCATTGATGGTCCAGGTGACTGTCAATGGTCAACCTAACCATCGATGGTCAAGGGTTAAGGGTAAAATTGGGTAAAAGCTAGGGTTAAGCTAGTTTAGTCAAATTGACTATGGGTTGGGTTTAGTTAGGGGTTAGTAGGTCAAATTGGTCCTAGAAGGGTTCGAAGGTGGTTTAGGGGTATTTCAACACTCAAAATCATGGTGTGCATATTTCTAACATCTACACCAAAAGGAGTAAATAATTTGATACTTCAATAGTTACACACAAAAATTTAAATGGAAAAGGTAATTATTCTATTCAAACTTCTCATCATGAATTTTTAAGTAATTTATTTTGAATTTGCATCATGTGCTAATGCCTACAATAAAAAAGAGTAAGATCAACTAACTACTCAATTAGGGTATTCAAAATATCAAATAATTTCTATAACACCTTTAGTTACTGCCACAATAACAAGTTCTTCCACCATTAGATTCACATCATTAGCTCTTATATTTAGAATAACTAGTCCCAATATACCAACTAGAGTTTATTTTGGTTTAAATTCAACTACCATTAACAATATCATTTAGACAAACTTTGATTTATACTATTAAGGATATTTATAAAAATGAAAACAAATTAGAGATTTTGGAGGATGAGGTAAACCTTCATAAGGCCTTTATTCATTAGTTTATAAGGGACCATTCAATATTGAAACATGAGGTAAATAACTTCAATAAAAAATATGGACTATATTGCACATGAGAGAGAGAAGTGGAAATGGTTTCTCAAATTGAGATTATGACTAATGGAATTAGTAGGCTAGAGCAAGAGAATAGAGAACTCAAATATAAGCTTAATCTTATGGTTAGCTTCAAAAAATTTATGGTAAATAATGTAATGCAAATCATGGAAGGATTATCTATGTTTTTTAACAATGCTAATATAAGTGAGAATGACCCCAAGCCTAGGAAAAAGATTAAAGGAGTGGCTATTACATCTGAAAATTAAAAAAAGGTAATTGGTTTGGAGAATAAATTACAGATGATGACACAAGAATGGACTAAAGCTTATGAGGAATGGAAGAAAAATCATAGATAAATTTATTTATTATGTTATGTAAGCTATGAATCAATTTTTTTTGTGTTGTGTCTTTGTTATGTATCTCTAGTGAACTTGTATATTCTTTCTATGTTTGTTAATCTTTTAGTCTATGTTATTTACCACTGAGGTGGTTATTTTATATGGATAGGTTCCCTCTAAAACTCACTTTTAATTATAATAAAAATAATACCATTTATACATCATAGTCTAATTTTGGATTTTATTTTTGGCATATTTATTAATATATTTACTTTGTTAGTAAGAATTATTTTTCATATGCATGAATGAAAAAATAGATTAAGATTGAGACATATTTTTATTATTTTTTACATACAATCTTGTTTCAAATATAAGGTGATGCTCATACAAAACTATATATTCATGTTTCTTATACATTGTAAAGGGAAGATAGATTTGACAATTAATGCAAGTGAATAAAGTTTTCTATAATTTTTATATGATTTTATGTGAATGTGATTTCTCTTCCAACATTTTATTTTTCTTTGTGTAATTTCCATCAAGTTGATATATACGTATTAGGTTGAATGTATGTTATTTTCATTGATAATATTGGGAATTTTATTAGTCTTGTTAGTTCTTTGGCTATATATCATACTTATTACTTCTTATTGATATTAGATATGTGTAACAATCTATTACTTATTACTTGTTAGTCTTGTTAGTTATATTAGTCATATTTTAATCATTGAATCTTTTTTCAATTATTCCTTTTTAATCTTCACTATGTTTTTTGTGTTATACATTTTCAACTAACCCACATTAAACATTTATTTATGATATGTGCTTGGAATGGTGTAGTAAGTTAGGCTGGAAGGGTTTAATTCTAATTAGATCATAGAACCCCTTCAATTTTTCCTTACCCTTCCCTATTGTTATCATTTTTGGATAGATTCACATTATTTTATATCCACCCATCCACCTCAAGTAAAATTTATACTTAGACTTATACATTTATCATATCTAAACCATTCATATTAAATAACCACTCCACTCATCACTATTCCATGACATGGCTATGCATAAAATTGAGACCCATAACTTGTGCCTTAGAGTGTATTTTTTACTAAGCTTAAAATGTTAGGGACCATCCCATAAGAATATTTGGTGTGCATGAAATCTACATCAACAATATCTAGCCACATTTGAAAACTATTTTGAAACAAATCTCCTTGATAATATCTTATGTATGAATTAAAAAAACTACCTTTGCATTTGATTACATGTTTCACATGTGCTTACATTTTTCAAGGTTATTATATGAGTAAATATATTATAATTTTTATACATATACTTAACATGATAATAATTTTATATATAATACATGATACAAATATTTTTTTTAAGATGAATGATTCAAAAGCTTCATTTCTCATTTCAAAAGGGTGGCATACAATTAGATTATTCCAAATTTTCATGTGTTATATAGATAATTTCACATGTTGAGACAAATTATATGTTTAGGTGGGTGAAGTTTAGTATATTTAGACATGTTACACATCATTTTGAGGCATAATTGATATATTATATGTTTTTGGGGATAAATTTTGGAATTTTACATCATTTTTAGGGACAAATAGATCATATGGGGCATGGATATTTTTCATGCAAACACCTTTCTATGTTTTATATATTGAGGAACAATGGAATAATGGTAACTACATAAACACATTGGGTCTATATTTTCTTTAAAAAAATTATCCTTTTACATACAAACCTTGCTTCAATATTCAAAAAAGGGTATTTTTTTACACATGGAAATGGTTATTCATCACTCAACTTATAACATGATATTTTAAAAATATATTGTTGTTTTAGTCATTAAAATCAACATTTAATGCTAAAATAATGCATTTGTGACCACTCCTTATGCACACTCAACCTATGCTTAGTTCTATGGTTCTAAACTATTATTCCTCTAATTTTATGTGGATGACCATTTATATTTTGATATGTCCTTTATTGAATGTTCATATTCCTCATTCCAAACAACCTAAACTCATTATGGGATGATTATTAGTTCTATTTTAGTTATCTCTACTCAAATGAAACAACTCTCTCAAGATAATATTACTAGTTAGTCATGTTTGAATCTATTAGTTTTATCCTCCCACCAATAAATAGATAATTTCCCAAATTCAAATTCATCTAATGGGTAATTACACATGTTTCACAATTACCATTTGAGGAAATCCCAAAAAGGACACTATATAAGCAAATTTTATAATAATTTTATCACTAGATTGAAAGAGGCTACAAATATTATAAAGTTTAGAATTATCTAGCTATACATTTAGAGGAAATCATTTATTCTTCCTAATTTTTAGTTCATATGGCCCAAGTAGCCCTGAGCTAGGTCTAAATATAGAAGCAAAGTCACAAGACATTGTTAAAACACATAATTATATTGGGATTGCATCAACATATAACATTTCACCAATATTTCACACACATTCCTTTACCATGGGAGAACTATATGAAGTTTGATCCATCTTTGGGGTATTAATATATACGTAATGCTCAACACACGAGGTGATGAAGTCAAGCAAAACTTTAATCCATAACTTATATTTCCCCATTTATGGAGTTTATTCATATTTATCATTGATCTAGGGTTTCAAGTAAATAAAAAGGAACATAACAAATCCAAAAAAAATTGGACAAATATGATCATGCACACAGACCTATAAGTGAAAGAGCATCTAAAAAAATCATAAAGAGGGAAAAATCTATAGAGAACACTGGTGCACCATATAGACAATAATTCAAGATGAACTTGTACAAATTGTGTGACCTTATGCCAATACAAAGAAGATCCTTGTTCTTGATGCATAGTAACCTCACACAATCCAACAATAAATTACATAGTCACTATTGTAGACCTATAGGCCCGAGTTCCATATAAGTCACATATTTCTCATTAATTTCCCATTTTAGTATATTTTTTAAAACAACGATCTAATTAATCATGTATTTTTTGTATTTTTTATACATTATGAGTTACACAACAAATTATCTTAATTAGATTGTTACTCTCTTGATCTATAATTTCAATAGAAAATATTGGTGATCATGTTTATTATTGAATATTTCAAAACCCTAATTATTCATATTATTAGGGTTTATCTCCATTTTATTATTTCTAATTGTTGTATTATGGTTTTCATATTTAGTAAAATCTTTGATTATCCATCTTTGGGGTATTAGTATGTATGCAACACTCAACACATGGGGTATTGAGGTCAAGAACAACTTCAACCCCTAACTTATGTTTCCCTATTTAAATAATTTATTCCTATTTATCATTGATCTATGATTTCAATTGAATAATAATGCAAACAAAATTTCTAAAAATAAATTGAACAAATATGATCATACACAAATCTATTAGTGAATGAGCATCTAAAAAATTCACATAGAGGGCAAAAACTATAAAGGATACCTATGCACCATATAGACAAAAATTAAATTTGACCTTGTAAAAATAGTGTGGCTTTGTGATAGGATAAAGAAGAGCCTTGTTTTTGATACATAACAACCTCACACATTCCAATAATCAATTACATAGTCACCATTGTAGTTGTATAGGCTTGAGTACCATCTAAGTCACATATTTCTTAGTACTTTCCCATTTTAGTATATTTATTTTAAAAATATCCAATTAATCATGCATTTTTTTGTATATTTTATGCATTTTTATTTACAAAACAATTTATCTTTATTAGATTAATACTCTCTTAATCTACAATTCTGATAAAACATAATGGTGATCATGTTTATTGTTGAATATTGTAAAACCCTAACTATTAATATTATTAAGGTTCCTCTCCTTATTTTTATTATTTCCAATTATTTTATTAATTTTTTTGGATTTAGTAATTTTTTTGGTAACAATAATCTTTCAATTTTGTATTTCATATTTTATGCAATCTAAGAAATTTGAAGTTCTAGACTAAGTGGTATTCAAGTTGAACACACTCATATTTATTTTGATAAGGCACATAATATGGATAATAATAATGGTTCATTAGGATGTTTATATAATAATGAAAAATTTTAATATGTATAAGTGAATTATAATATTTGATATATGAACACTATAATCAGGACAACATTGATTCTCAAGATATGCATCAAAATTTAGTTCCTCCTATTAATGATGAACTACTAGAGAATAATAAAATGTAAGTTATTAAGAATTTTTTACAAAAAAATCATGGAAGACACTAGGATTATCATAATGTCTTGAAAAATAATTTGGAAATAAAAATTTCAAGTATTGCTCAATCATCTGAGACATATATTGCTATGGTTTCCTTCCCTATATTGCATCACATAATACATTTTTATACAAATAGTTAATATGGAGGAAACCTAAGGGTTTGAATATATCAACATGTAAATTATTAATTAGTCATTTTTAGAACCACCTTTGGTTATTATTGACACAATGGATTACACCCTCTGAAGGGAGGCTCAACTCTCTTCATCCATGCTACACAATGGAAACATCCCTCTTGCTATGGGTTGCAAACGTGAGGGATGAATCTATAGATTAGGGGATAGGTCCCCTTGATGCACCTTGAGGCCCTAGATTTCCTAATGATAATAATGGGGGGGGATGGAAAGGGAGATAAATGCTAAAATTAGAACCAAAACTAAAGTGGTGATGTACCAAAATGGTTGGTCTACTCAGCTTTGACATACACTTTACAATAGAGACAAGCAAGCATACACTTCATTCAAATGAGAACCTTTCTTGCATAAATGTTTTAATAGGGGGTCATATGGAGATAAATGGAGGAACAACTACTAGAGGTGTTCTAAGACACACTATGGACAACTTGTTCACATGTACTTATACTCTGAGCTAGACACTTATTGTTGACCTACAAGAGAACTCATAATACACTAGATATGTTGGAATAAACTTATGAAATCATAAAAATAAAATGACTTAACACAAGATAAAACCATAGAAATTCAAAAGTTCAAGCTTAAATGGAGGTAAAAATGCTTCTTTTGATTCAAGGTAAATTCCTTTAGGGCTTCACCATACAAGCTGAGAGATATCTTATTAAATGAGAAGTTACAAATATATAGAGCAAGATGTTGATAGAACAAGGAAAGGAGACCCATGCTAGATTCAAACACTTCTGAGATAGGAGACCATGTTGCTACCATATTCTTCAAACTACATATGGGAGAGCCATGTTGTAGATGTCCAATTCATCACCCTTGTTGTTTTGGGCCTACAAAAGCATGGGATAATCCTAGAAACTGACAAAGCCATCCCCAAGTTATAGTGGCTAGACCATGCTCTCTTCAATGTTAGGTGCAACTAGCTATGCATTAATAGTGAAGCATGAAAACATGGGATGCTCTCCTCTATAGTTGAAAAACTAATATATTTATTAGTTTTTGGTAGATATATTCTACCTAAATTTATTAACTCCTTTTGTTGAGTTGTCTATGCCACTTGTCTTGGTCTGAGTGGTCATTGATTCTATCTTTTGTCTTTGTTATCAGCTAAAATTGTTCCTTGTTTTGTCTTTTCTGCTTTGTCTTTACCCATGTTTTATCTCTTTCCTTTGACTTCTCCTTTACCTTGGCCTTTTCGTTACTTGCTCTTTGTGGGTCTTTTTTATGGGCATGATTTTCTTTGACATGTCCTTCAGACAAAATGTCTGAAGGAATTCCTTTAAACATTTTGTCTGAAGGATTTCTCCTTGGCTTTGTTCCTTTGCATTGTTGGCCATCAAGCTTTTTATGATCATCAAATTTCTTTAAAAAAATGTTTAAAGGAATTCCTTTAGACATTTTGTCTGAAGGAATTTGACACCTTCAATTTTACTTCAGACATTTTGTTTGAAGGAAAATTCCTTTCGCTTGTCACGTTTTCTAAAGGGAAAGTGCCTTTCAAGATTCTTGTCTTTAACCCTTTACTTCAACTAGCTACCCTCCACAATGGAATTGTGAGCCTCTAATTTCCCTTCAAAACTTTTGTATTAGTCTTCACATTGATAAAAACCCCTCTACAAAGTCCATTCTGCCTTCAAATATACCCTTCAAGAGTTTTGTAAAGGTTTGTTTCATCTTTGAAGTACCCCCACAAGGGCACATACCCTTTGAGGACATTGAAAATGACCCTATAGGATACCTAGGTGCCCTCCATAAAAAAATTATCTTAAGAAGCATCTAAGACCAATTCAAGATCTTTCGAAGGACTTAATCAAAAATCTTGAAGTAAAGACATCTAAAAACCCTAATTACTTCTTCCTTACCCTTTCAGGTTTTTGAATGAATCCATCTCATGAAATATCATAAGTCAAGTAATCCCACAAACTTGAATTGAATTGTTCTAACCCTTATCAGGTTTATCAATTACTTTTACTCATGAAAATTGGCAAGTAAAGTACTTTGCAAAACCCAACTTGCACTAGAACTGGCCATAGACCCTTTCAAGTTTGTCAAGTGCTCCTACTTATTACTTGTAAAGTTTATAAGTATTGTTGTTATGATAACTCAATTTGCTCTGAGTGCTGAAAAAAACTAATGCTTGATGAGACAACACTTGCACCTACACAAAAGCAACTTTTCTTTGATTTTTAAAGGGTTAAGACCTAGTTTTAGGGCAAAAGGTCATGAATAAACAAGGTTTCAAAGCAAAAAAATGTGGGGTGGACATTTTAGCATGAAAGATTCATAAATTGGTCAACAAATTGGTGACTCATAAGGGAAGCATTCCTACTACGCTTGAGAAGACTGGTGGCCTAAAAGTCCATTGGGCATGGAGTCAGGATGCAACTTGAAAAGTTGGCAAAAACCTTGTAAGGAATTAAGAACCAACAAATATTTACCTCAAAAAATAATGAAACACACACACAATAAGAAAAAAACAAACAAACTTGTGAAATAACACTTAAGAAAAATAAGGAAAACTATGTACATGAAAATAGAAACTTAGTAACAATGATTAAGGTATATCCCATTGATTGGGATATGTAGCTCTTCACCATCCAACTTGGAGAGTTGTAAAGCATTATGTTTCTTGCATTAGGTGATGACATATGGGCCACTCCACAAAGTGTCAAACTTCATGTGCCTTCTAGGCTTGGCTTGGTCCTCATACCACTTCAAGACAATGTCACCTTCTCAAAAGCTCCATGGCATAGACCTTCTGTCAAAATACTTATTTGTTTGTTGTTGGTGGCTGGTCATGGCATCCATGGCTTGGTTTATAACTTCTTGAAGATCCATTAGCTCACAATACCTAACTTATAGGCTATCACTCTCCATTAATTATAGGTGATGGAAAAGATTTAAGGCTAGTAACTCAAGTTAGATAGGAAGTATATCTTCCCTTCCATACACAAGTGTGTATGGTGAATTTTTAGTTGCCCTCTTTGGAGTGATCCTATCTGCCCAAAGATCTGTCTTCAACTTGGTATGCCAATTCCTTTGATTTTCATCCACTATCCTCTTTATGATCCTAATCAAATTCTTTTCTATGGAGTCAACCATCCCATTTCCTTGTGGATAGTAGTTGGAAGAAGTGCTAGGATAGATACCATACTTCAATGACCCCTCACTTATATTTTTTCCTAAGAAAGCTAATGCATTGTCTAAAATGATTATGGATGGGACCCCAAATCTTGTCACTATGCCTTCATAGAAGTCTAGGACTGCACTCTCATTGGCATATTTCAACTCTATGGAATCTACCCACCTTATGAAATAATCTATGGTAGTCAAAACCCACTTGTGGCTAGCAATAGAAGGAGGATTGATCAACCTTATGAATTCCAACCCCCATTGCATGAATGGTTGTTCCACCTGAATAGGATGAAGAGGCATGGCATATAGCTATTATTTCCCATCAAAGAAGGCACATTTTTGACATTTCCTTACCCAAAAATTAGTGTCTTTAAATAAAATGGGCTGAAAGTAACCAGCTCTCATAATCCTTGTAGTTGTAGCCTTGGGAGAAAAGTGGCTACCAGCTGGTCTATGATGGAACTCAAATAGTACCTTGTCAACTTGGTCTAAATCAATGCATCTCAAGATCACCCATAAAAATTCCTATCTAAATAACACTCCATCAACTAGGACATAAGGAAGAGATTGGAGTTTAGAATACCTCCTCTTGGTCCTATCAAGACCTTGTGGACACTCATCAGTTTGAAGGAAATAAACCATGTCTTGTGCCTATCTCTTCATGACTATATGTAAAACTATTGTAGGTTCATCATGGAGTAACAAAACATCCTAATTTATCTCTTTAAATTATATAACAATGTGTTTTCATATCCCTCTTCCTCTTACCATCTTGGTGGTCTTAGTCTCTATGTCATACTCCATTTCTTTGGTGATCCAACCTGCCCTTTTCTCATTCAAGTCTCGCTTTAGCAAGAAGTCTTTTACACTAGGATGTGGCACCATGATGTGCACTTTTCTACTAGACAACATATGTCTAAACTTATTTAGGCTTCATATGAATGTAAGCACCTGCTTCTTAATATATGTGTATATAACCTCATAGCCTTCTAAACCTTGGCTAAAAAAAGCAAGAGGCTATTCTAAATTCTCACCATTTGCTTGAGTGATCATAGAAGAGATTACTTCTTCATTCCCAAAGGTGTATATATTAAATTCCTTAGATAAGTTTGGAATATCTAAGGTAGGAGCTTTGGCGATAGCTTTCTTGATGCCTTCAAAGCTTTCTCTTCTTCTTATTATCCACATGAATGTCTCATCCTTCCTTAGCATGGAAGTTAGTGGCTTAACAAGCTCAAAAAAGTTAGGAATGAATATCCTAATGAAATTTATCTTACCAAATAATTTTTTAAGGCCCTTCTTGTGCTTAGGCAATGAAAATACTAAGATGACATTCACCCTCTCTAGATCAATGGATAGTCCTTCCTTTGAAATGACATGGCCTCAGAGTTTGCCTTCATGGATGGAAAACACACATTTATTTAGGTTGAGAGAGATGTAAAACTCTCTACACCTTTGAAATATTTTCCTTGGGTGCTTCAAATGTTCACTTGCCTCCTTAGAGAAGATTGTCACATCATCAAGATAAACTAGCACAATGTCATTGATCAAACCTTGGAAAGCCATGTCCATAGCACATTGGAAGGTATCTCCAACATTTGACAATCCAAATGTAATCTTCCTATTGGCATATGTTATCCACTTGGTGGTGAATGTTATCTTGTATTGGTCACATTCTTGCACTAGGATTTGATTTTACTCAAAGTAGCCATCTAGGAGAGAGAACCTTTCACTAACTATCACCATTTGAAGAATTTAATCCATACTTGGAAGGGAATAGTGATCTCTCAATGAGACTCTATTCAGGTCTCTAATATCCACACAAAATCTAAATTTTCCATTTTTATTCTTAACAGGGACCAAATTAGCTAGCCAAAAAGAGTGTTTGATAGGGAAAATGATCCTAGACTTGATCAGTTTGGTGAGATCCTTCCTCATGAAAGGCTCGATCTTTGGATTGATTAGCATTTGATTTTGCTTGATGGTTTTGGCACCTTCCTCCATCTCAATGGTGTTTTGGGCCAAGTTTGGATCAAATCCCTTAAAATCACCATACTCCCAAGTGAAGACATTAGGAAACTCTTGACATAACATAATGAAAGCATGTTTTTTCTCATTAGTACACACCTTCCCAAGTGTAAGCAACTTATCCTTGTAGATCTATACCCTTTCATAATTTTCCTTCTTGGTTGACATGCTTGCTTTATCTCTCTTTAGTTGGTCATCTTAATTGAAAATGATGTCAAGAGTTACCAAACCTTTGGGAAGCCTATTGGTCTTTAGTTGAAAAATTTGCCCATCATACTATTGTTGTAGCTTGGACTAATTTTTGGAAGCAAACTCAACTTCTTCCTAAAATAAAAGTGTTATTTTCTAGTCACTTTCAAACACCTGCTAATTGGTAACATTGTCTGGTATGGAAGACCTCACAATCACCTTTAAATGATGTTGATTCTTGCTTTATCTCATCCCCTTTGGGATGTCAAACTGAGTACCAACTACTACTAGTCTATCAGCATTCTTATTCTCTTCTCTTGGAATGGAAGTGATGTTGAAAGCAATGAATTTCTCTATAAGGTCCCACACTCTATGCTTGTAAGACTTGAGTAAGGAGTTCTTGGTCAAGCTTTGACATCTCACTTGGTTCACAATCAACTCAATGTCTCTAAACACCTATTATTCTTTGATTCCTCTCTTTCTTACCCATTCTAGGCCATAAACAAGGGCCTCATACCTTGATATATTGTACATGAAAGAGAATTGAAACCTGAAAGTTGTGAAGTATTTATCCTTTGAAGGTGAAACTAGCATTTCCCCACCACTAGCTCCCAACTTGCTTCTAGATCCATCAAAGAACAACTACCACAAACCAAAATACTCTTGGTCTATCTTCATCAATTTTTCCATGAAAGAATCTTTATCATGCATGTATTAGAGTCCAAGACTAGCTTTTTCAATGAAATTATAAGGATCATGCTCAAATTTGTCATTTCCCCATTCATCTAGGAGTAGGTCAGCAACTCCTACAAGGGAAGATGATTGAGATTGATCCACCTAGAGATCTTCTTCATCAATGATTACGCAGTTCACATTTTCTACTTTGGGTGAGTATGTATCTAGGAGATACTTATGGATGGGATCTGACTCAATCTTCAGTTTATCTCCATACTTTGTCTTGAAAACCATGTAACACTAGTTGGCTACCAAGTATCCACCTATCTTGGATGTGATATCCCTTGACAAGAAAAGATCAAAGTAATGAGGAACATCTACCACTACCACATCATGGTTAATTAATAAGGATAGATAAGCATGGAGAGTCAGAGTCAAGCCTCTGAACACTCCCAAGGTCTTAATTGGTGATCCATCCAACTATAGATCTCGTTTGGTCATTTTCTCATACTTGAGGCCTAGCTTATCAACTATGCATTTGGGCATAACCAAGGGCTTGCTTCACTATCAATGATGTACTTATGGACCAAAAAATTACTAATAATAAGAGAAAAATATGAAGGAGGGACCTTATCATCTTTCTTTGCTTGACCAGCCATGGGAGGAGCCCCATTTACTACCAACACATTATCATTTCTTGTTGAGATAGCTTGCTCACCCAACCCATATAATTCCTTTTGGAGTATATATTTTTATCTTGAAAATGATAAGGATTACCACAATGAGATGTTCATGTGAAAATTCTTCATTTGGTCCACTATATTGATTAAAGGATTTCCCCATTTAGAGTTCTGTTTGGGAACATTCATAACCCATGGTGCAACCTGAGGAGCTAAAGCTACAACCATTGGCTTGAAATTGGGAAACTTTTTATTTTTTTTATGGTCTTGGGGTTGATTCAAGCACACTTATTACTTAATTGGGTGAAGGAGATGTGGTAGGTGATTGAGTGGCTACTTGAGCTTCATCAATGGCTCTTTTTGGACCTAGTGTTGGATGCAACACTAACATTCTGATTACTTGTGCTCCCCACATAGTTAACTACGTAGAACTCTCCTTCCAAGTGATTCATGAGAGTGGAATTAGACTAATTCTACCTACTATCAATCCCAAGTTGTGTTGACATCTCAAAATTTGAGAATTGGATTGCTTGATCACTTTGTGTAGTCATGATTTGATTTGGTAGCTCACTGGCACACCTAACCTATTCTTGGCCATGCTCCAAGGGTGGATAGTTAGGCTACTCCTACACCCAATTATTTTGAATGGGGACAAGAGACTTATAAGATGAAGGGGAATTTAGATTATATCTTTTATAAGGCTTGACTTGTGTAATTTAACCTTGCCCTTGATTATAATTATGAAAGAGAGGCCTATTTGCTTGCCCAAACTACTAGTAACCTTGATTTGGCCTATAACTTTGAGCTTGTTATCTCTTGAGGGTAACTAACTCATTGGTAACACTTTTTAGTAGGATCTTAATTTTATGGATGTCATTTGCAAGGGTATCATTCAACTTCTCTTGATTAGGTAGAGGAGCTAGAGTGGGCAAAGCAGGCTAGACTGAGCACTGTAAATCAAGAAATAGTGGCATAGGAGGTCTAGGAGATATCTTTTTTGATTTAACAAGGTAATTTTTAGTAGCTATAGACATATCATAAGTAACGTGATTAGTGTTTCCACCCATGGACTATATCATGACAATAATTTCACTATTTAGGGCCTTCAAGTAGTAAAGGAAAGCATAGCTTGGGGTTAGCCTGACAAGAATTAGGATCGTATCCCAAGTCTTTTGGAACCTAGTATTAAAATCTTGCATAAAATAATGTGGGGCTCTCTTCATGGTGGCTAACTACTCAACTAGAGACAAATGATCACTTTTTTCCCCAAACCTATTGGTCAAGAGGGTCCCTAACTCATTTATGAGCCAACTGAGTTCATAGGTAAAGTCCCATACTAGTCCAAAACTTTCCCTTTGAAGGACAAGACTAAAAGTATAATGGCTACATTTTCTTCAGTGATATTATGGATGTTACAGAGGTTTGCTATGTTTCTAATATTCTTGACAATAGTGACTGAGCCCTCTCCACTAAAGGGAGGAACACTTTTGAGATTTATCCTTGGAATTGGGTCATAATGCTGAAGGTTTAAGGGACCTTGACCATTAAAATTCATAAAAGGAAAATTCCTAAGGGTTACATTAGTTATGAAAGGATTCAACAGGGGCCTCCTTGAGTAAGTATATTTTTTGGATGGATTAGGAAAATGGCTTGCTACATAAGGGTGGGTATTTACAATGTAAGAGTGGGCCTTTTTGTTGAGTTTAAAGGTAACTCAAAAAATTCAAAAGGGACATCCCTAGAAGATCTTGTAGTGACCTTTAGTATGGGATGCCAGGTTAGTCATTAACTAGAGACTTGGTTCCCTAATGGAGTCACCAAGTGCTCAATATAACTCCTTTTGGATTTTTTAACATTATCAAGACCAACACCAATCTTGAAACTTGAAAGAAATAAAAATTGTCCCACTGAGCATGCCAAAAAATATTGACAAAGTGGATTATACCCTCTAAAGGGAGGCTCATCTCTCTTCATCCACATGGCACAATGAAGAAATCCCTCTTTTTATGGGTTTTAAATGTGAGTGATGAGTCTATAGATTAGGGGATAGCTCCCCTTGATGCATGTTGAGGACCTAGATTTCTTACTACTAAAAATTGGGGGGGATGAAAAGGGAGAGAAATATTGAAATCAGAACCTAAACTAAAGTGGTGATGCACCAAAATGGTTGGTCTACTTAGCTTTCACATACACTTTATACCAGAGACAAGCAAACATACACTTCATTCAAATGAGAATCTTTCCTACATCAATGTTTCAACAAGGGGTCCTATGGAGATATAGGGAGGAATACATACTAGAGGTAGTCTAAGACACACTATGGGCAACCTATTCACATGCACAAATACTCTGAGATGGACACTTCTTGTTGACTTGCAAGAGAAGAACTCATAATACACTAGATATGATGGAATTAAATTATGAAAGCATGAAAATAAAATGACTTAACATAAGATAAAACCATAGACATATACAAAGTGCAATCTCAAATGGAGGTAAAAATGCTTCTTCTAATTTAAGGTAAATTACTTTAGGGCTTCACCATAAAAGCTGCGAGATATCTTCTCAAATGAGAAGTTAAAAATATATAGAGAAAGATGTTGATATAACAAAGAAAGGAGACCTATGATAGAGTCAAACACTTCTAAGACAAGAGACCATGTTACTACCATATTCTTCAAACTACGTATGGGAGAGCCATGTTTTAGATGTCCAAGTCACCACCCTTACTGTCTTAGGCCTACATAATCATGGGATACTCCTTCTAGTAACTGACAAAGCCATCTCGAGGTTGTTATGGCTAAAATATTCTCTCTTTAATGTTGGGCACAATTGGCTATGCATTAATGGTGAAACATGAGTTGATCTTCTGTGTAGTTTGAAAACTAATCTATTTATTGGTTTTCAATAGATATAATCTACCTAAATTTATTAACTCCTACTAATTTTTCTATGCCACTTGTCTTAGTTTGAGTGGTCATTGATTCTATCCTTTGTCTTTGTCAATAGTATAAATTATTCCTTATTTTATGTTTTTGACTTTGACTGTGATCATATTTTATCTCTTTCCTTTGACTTTTCCTTTACCTTGGCCTTTTATTTGCTTGCTCTTTGTGGGTCTTTTCTGTGGGTAGGATTTTATTTGACATATCCTTCAGACAAAATGTTCAAAGGTTGGTTTTCCTTTTGAAGGACATGTCAAATAAAAACCTACCTACAGAAAAGACCCACAAAGATCAAGGAAATAAAGGCCAAGGCAAAGGAGAATTCAAAGGAAAGAGACAAAACATAGGAAAAGACAAAGCAAAAAAGACAAAACAAGGAACAGTTCTAGATACTGACAAAGACAAAGGATATAATCAATGACCACTCATACCAAGACAAGTGGCATAGATAAATTAATAAAAGGAGTTAATACATTTAGGTAGAGTATGTCTACTAAAAACTAATAAATATATTGGTTTTCAAACTATAGAGGAGAGCAACCCATGTTTTTATGCTTCACCATTAATGCATAGTTAGTTTCACCCAGTATTAAAGAGAGCATGGTTCAACCACAACTTGGGGATGGCTTTGTTATTTGCTTGAAGGAGTATCCCATACTTTTTTTAGGCCCAAGATAGTAAGGGTGGAAAATTAGACATCTACAACATGGCTCTCCCATATAAAGTTTGAAGAATTCGATAGCATTATGGTCTCTTATCTTAGAAGTGTTTGACTCTAGCATGGGTCTCCTTTCCTTATTCTATCAACATCTTGCTCTATATATTTGTAACTTCTCATTTAAAAAAATATCTCTCAGCTTGTATGGCAAAGCCCTAAAGGAATTTACCTTGAATCATAAAAAGCATTTTTACCTCTATTTGAGCTTGCACTTTTTCATATGTTTATGGTTTTATCTTGTGTTAACTCATTTTGTTTTCATGATTTCATAAGTTTATTCCAGTATATCTAGTGTATTGTGAGTTATTCTCTTTCAAGTAAACAAGAAGTGTCTAGCTCAGAGATAGGTGCATGTGAATAGGTTATCCATAGTGTGTCTTAGAAAACCTTTGGTAGTTATTCTTCCTTGTATCTCCATAGGACCCCCTATTGAAACACCAATGTAGGAAAGGTTATCATTTGAATGAAGTGTATGCTTTCTTGTCTCTGGTATAAAGTGTATGTCAAAGTTGTGTAGACAAACCATTTTGGTATATCACCACTTTAGTTTAGGTTCTAATTTTAGTATTTCTCTCCCTTTTCATCCCCCCCATTATTAGCAATAGAAAATCCAAGGCCTTAAGGTGCATCAAGGGGAGCTATCCCCTAATCTATAGATTCATCCCTCACATTTGCAACCCACAACAAGAGGGATGTCTCTATTGTGCTACATGGATGAAGAGAGTTGACCTTCCCTTTATAGGGTGCAATCCATTGCATCACTAGTTATCACACATTTTATTCCTGATGTGTAATCCCTTATGTAGAATATTACATCTCTGTAGTCTAAGATGTTACATTTTGAACAAGGTGCTTTAAAACCTAATTGAGAACTTAACTCACATAATTTCATAATTAATACATTTTCTCAACATATTTCATCTTATCCTTTACCATCTAGTTTTGTGGCACCTAAAATTACATTATATATTGAGAAATTGACCTCTAGTAGTATGTGAGAGCATTTCAAACAATATCTTTTGAATTACATCCTTTGATAGGTTATTGACCAAGTTTTTTCCTAGGAGTTAAAAAAAATAAAATATAATATGGTTTTATTATTTAACATATCTATTAGCTAATGTATTAAATCCTTTAGAAAATTTGTTCCTTGCATGTCTCAATTTAACATAATTGAAATAAATTCATATGCTCATATTTTTCATCTCAAACAAGAATCCAACAAGCCTATCATAGATTATTTATTATGTTATGAGACCATGTTATCCAATATGATTAATATTATGGTGGATAAGTATTTTCAATATGTATTCAAACAAAGTTTTCTTTCACCTTTATATGAACCCATTATGTTTAATAAGTTTTCTTCATTCACTAATGTATGTCACATAGTTAAGGAAATATAGGTTATGTTGTTGGAAATGAATAAGATAAATATGTAACCCACCTAGTTTCTACTTTAAATACAAATGATTCAATTGATCCACCATACAAGGTAAATCCAATTGAAAATAAGAATAATAAAAAGACAATAGTGAATGCAGTTTCAAAACTTACTCCATTTATTATGTTATTTGCTCCTACAAGGATATATTTTACCAAATTACTATAATCTCCCTACAAGGTGTTAAAAAATTATTGAAATTCCACCTCATATTTCTCCCTCATATTAAATATGTTGATGTGAGTAAACCTCTTCCGAAAGGTTTTGATAAAAAATATTTTTTGTGATTTTCATTTAGCACTAGGGTAGACTACCAACATATACATAAATTTAAGACATACGATATATGATTTGGCAGATGAGAAAATCATTGTTGTGGGTACATATATTGATGGTACAAAATCACAAACAAATGAGAGTAGAATAATTCATATATTCAATGATCCTTTCCCAAAGCATATAGGTCAAGAAGCATAAGATAAATCAAAAGTGCATTACACATATAATGCACACCCTCCGCCATCATCCTCATACATAGGAATGCCATATTTTGAATGTAACTATTGGTACATATCATGTTTTAGTGCCATCTATACCACTTATCACATTCATATAACATGAGATTGTTGATAATGATTTTGATTTTCAATCTTTCTTCATTTGAGTTTACAATGATCATCAATCTATATAGAGTGTCATGGTTGATAATGGTTCAAGTGTGAATATGTGAATTATCACACTTATTTAAATTTTGGATATACATTTTAGGATATACTTACTACAAGAAAAATAATCAAGGGATTCAATGGTCATGTTTAAATTTATATTAGTGAGATCACATTAACACTACAAGTTGGTGTAAGACATGTGGCCACAAAGTGTTTAGTAATATCTAGTGTAATAATATTAGATATATTGGGTTGTCCTTGGATTTATCATATTTTTGTAATAACTTATATAATACATAGATGTTTAAAATGCATTTTTTATAATGAGGTTATCAAAGTTCATGGTATTACATATGAATATCCCCTACAAACAAAGGTTTTTATTTCTACATATTAGATATTAGCTGAGTAAACTAAAAAGGTTAAGCCTACTTACAAAATTTAAAATCAAGTGGTTAAATTTCTAGGTATAGCTATCCTTTAAAATACACTTAATCAATGATTTGTCATAGATTTTAGAGAGCTAATTTCGACTCCAACATGTACTAGATTGGTATTACATGACATTAAGAGAGTTCCACAAAGAACCCCAACATAGAGTTCTTGTACTCCATGATGGATTAAGGTACTAAATCTCACCATGATAAAAAATATACACAACATAGATTATCATTATGATAGTGGAACTTATGATAATGTTATAGAGCTAGATCCATTTTTTAGATTTTGAGTTGAGACTAGTTACTTCATAGTGGCATGATACTTTCAATTCATGATAGGTCATATTTCCTATGTTAGATACATGACATATTGATTTAATTATAGGATTCATTGGTTATTATTTTATTTTTTCAATTATATATATTCAAAAATATAAAAAGAAAATTCAAAAGAATTCTTAAAATTAGAACATATGCATGATGTGTCCAGTTCATTTACATTTGTTGATTTTTTATTCTATTTTATATGAAATATGATTCAGAAGTGTACTTTAGTTAGTTATAGAGTATAAAGGTTTTAAAATTTAGATGTAAGTGCAAGGTGATATTGCCTTGGACCTAGAAATTTAACACAAAAAAATAACATTAATCTAGATAGTAAAACACTATGCTCTTGTCCCATTCTAGAAAGCTTAGACAAGTGAACACATGATATATTTAATAAAATATAAAATACTCACAAGCCTTATAAATTTTTTATTCATTACAAATATTTCACTGGGTGAATGTTTTACTTAGGTTTTATCACTCTTTAACTATATCTTTTGTTCCTAATACAATACAATACATTGCTTATTTTTTTCCATATTTACTCACTTAATTTCATATTGATATTTTACTATATATATGAGTTTATAAATTAACTAATTTTAAATTTTTTTTATGTAGATGAATTTCACTTATTCATTCCTAATTATCATGTTTGATTCTTTTATTCATGCTTTGTGTGTATTCATTTGTATGGATTGTGGACATTTAAACATATAATAATTTATGGATCTAAGCCTTATTATTCATTTCTATGTGTGTGAGTCACATTTTATCATGCCCATTTTATTCATCCCCTTGATATTTTTACTTTTTTGTGTTCTTTTAGGTGTGTTTCATTTGTATATGTCATATCAAATACTCTTATTTTCTATGTTTTCTCAGTTTGTGATGCCACAATAGATATCATACTTATCCATAGTTTACTGATGTGATGATCAATATCATGAATTTTCACCAAGTATTTCTATATTAATTTTAGTTACTCAATATATGATCATTTATTTCACTATGTGCCTAATTACTAACATCTACCTAGACATGAGACTATGTATGCTTGGTTCTATATGTATCATACATTAATATTATTTCTCACATTATCAAAATGATTTCGTGATATCCAATTTTATCATTATTAATCTATATTGAAATTTTTATATAACATAATTTGTATATATTTTTTATTTTGAGACAAGTTATTGCGTATGATTCACAACTCACCTCAAAAGAGGGGGAATACACAATGTCTTATCTTAAATACAAAACTACATCAATCCAATACAAAGATAAAAATAAAAATCACTTGTTTAGTTGATCATAATGCATACTTAGTTTTTACTGATAAATTTCATTCAGATATAACCATGCCCTTTGGACAAAAACACATGACATTGTTGTCTAGAATAGTGCCCTTTCATCTCAAGAATCAGAAACAATGTTTTTTAAAATTATTAGAATCATACTCATTTTTAAAAATAGTTTTCAATGGTTACTTAAAAATATTTTTAATATTTATACATAGGATTATCATATATTTATTAGATTTGGGGCATCATGCATGGCATGTGTTCCAAAATTTTACATAGGGTTTTACTCAGTTATCAAAATTAATAGACTCATATATTAGATTTAGGGCATGTTCAAAAGACATGATCCCTTTATTACTTAAGTTCACACCATTTTTTACATAAGGAATGATAATTTACATAATTATATATGTTTCATACCCTAGAATAATTTCATATTAGTTTTGCACTATAAAAAATATTATTCTATATGTAGTAGTTGATTAAGATTTTAACCTAATTTTGTACCATAATGATCTATTGAAATTCATATAGGGATTTCAAGTTAATATACTAACTTTATTTGTGTGATCATGAATTCAAGAGAATATTGAAAATTTTAGCACATTATCTTACCAATAAGGGTGTGGGCATGAAAAGTCCAATCCAAGTGTTTTAATGAATAAATCTACAAGGGTTACACCTTATCTAGTCACTTTTTTTTGCACTAAAACACAATGGTTCACATAAATGAAATTTATTACTTGTTATTTCATCTAAAAATTTATTATCTTTAACTTCATATATTTATTATAATTAAGGACTAACTTTTACATGTTTCATTATAGGTTTACATGAAGCAGATTTTAACATATAATCTACATCCAAGCTTACACAACTAGGTAAACTAGAGTATAAATCTCTTAATTTCAATCTAATAATTTAATTTTGTGACATTACTATGATAAAATGGGGAAAATTTAGTTACTAAATTTAATATTTAATGTTAAATCAATGCACTTGTGACCAATTCTTATTTGCACTTAACTTATGCTTAGTTACATAGTTCTAAACTACTATTCCTCTACTTATATATATATATATATATATATATATATATATATATATATATATATATAATATTATCTATATTTAGGTATCTTTGATATTGCATATTTTTATTCCTCATTATAGATAGCCTATAATTAGTATTAGATTGACTCACATTTCTAGTTTTGTTGTCTCTACTCCTCAGATGGAACCACTCTTTCAATACAATCCCACTAGCTAGTCATGTTTGAATCTTCCAGTTTCAGTCTCCACCAATTAATGACTAATTTACCAAATTTAAATAATATAATTTGTCATTCTAAATTTTTTTCAAGTCCCATTTAAGGAAATATGAAAAATCCCAATATATAAGTACATTTTCTATTAATTTATTTACTAAATGGCAATATGCTACCACTATTTCAATTTATAAATTTATCCAATTGGACATTGAGAGGAAATAACCTATTCTTCCTAATTTTGAGTTTATATATGCCAAGCAACCTTTATCTAGGTATAAATACAAGAACAAGTTTAGAAGTTATTGTTCAAGCACATAGTTACACTAGGAATTCACCAACATATAAAATTTCAACATTATTTCACACACACCACTATAGAATTGGATAAATACATGAATTTTTATCCCTTTTAATAGTATTGATATGTAGGTAGTGTTTAACACATGATGTTTCTAGGTCAAGCATAACTTCATCCCCTAACCCATTTCCCCCATTTAATACATTTATTATTCCTTATCATTGAGTTAGGGTTTAAAATGAAGAATAAGTCACAAAACATCTCATACAATAAATAAAAAAATATGATCATACACACATTAACTATAGGTTAAGGTGCATCTAAAAAAATTCACGCATAAATGAAAAACCCTAAAGGATGTTGGTACACCCTACAAATAATAGTGCAGGACAAACTTGTACAAATAACATATCCTTATCCTAAGATAAAGTCAAGCCTTTTTATTTATTCAAAATAACCTCACACAATCCCATAGTTAATTACATATTCACTATTGTAATCTTGAAGACTTAAGTTCCAACTAAGTCATCCCTTTCTTAGTAATTTATCTTTAAGTGTATTTTTAAAAATAATAAGTTCCAAATCAATCATTGTATTTATTATATATTTATGCACTATAATTTAGACAACAATTTATATTAATTAGATTAATACTCTATTAATCTCTAATTTCAATAAAATAGTTAGTAATTTCATTTCTTTAGGGCATGATCAACCCATGGTTTTATTTAGTCAAGTTTAATAAGTGGTAGATTGGGTTCACATACTATCAAACATATTTGTCCTTTAGCTTTTTAATTTCAAGTTTTATAGTGATTGAAATTATTTTATATTTATTATTATGAGAAGATATTAATTTGTACATGTTTATTTAAAGTATCATGTGGATCAAATGATAGTTTTTGGTTATACCTGGAAAAACCAAATAAGGTCTCCTCTTAACATAAATTGAAAAGATAAAATAAGTGAATATTGTTCAAGTTTTTACACACACATAAGTGGGATAAATATGTGTGGTTGATCCCTCTTAAGAGCATTGGGGTATATTAAATTCTCATCCATTTGGTGTGGAATGGTTGAGGTTAGTCCAACCTGAAAAACTAACCCCTTTTTAAGGGAATATTTTGGTTAAAACTATAATTAGTGTTTAAAACTACAATTAGTGTTTAGATGGAAAATAAAAAATACATTCATTTTAGTATAGGATCGATAGGTGCACACACATAGAATAACATTTTAGGTATAGGGACAAGGATTATAGATATATAAATCCCCTAATATATGTAAGAACACTTCTAGTAAACCCTAACAACTTTGGCTACAACATGTGTCTGACTTTGTAGTAGTGTATCAATAAGTTTTTATCTTGTATTTGTAATATAAATGGTTGATGAAACACATATTGAGAATTTATAAATTTAAGGTTTAATGATAACTTATATGATAAAAAATTATTTTGAATTATCTAAGCACACCACTCTTTAATTTATTTGTCCTTTCTAAATTAAGTACAATATATAATAATCCATTTCAATTTAAATCAATGTGTTTAATGCCATATCTTACATATTTTTAATTAATGCATAGTTTTAATAATTTATATCTCTTAGGTTTAAAAATGTTTAAACACACATGGATTTATTTTAAAATAAAAAGGCTTAATTAATCCCATATTACTTATGTCTTCCTCTTTTATAGAAGTTTTTAATTAATTAAAATGTTTGTACTTTTCCCTTCTTTTAGCCTTTTAATATAAAAGATCTTTATTTAAATTAGTGAGGTGATCCATGAATTAAATAAAGATATATATTTATAAAATAAAAAGATATTATATCTTTAAATCATTAATAAATATATTATAGCTTAGATAATTCATTAATCTTTAGTTATGATGATCATTTCACACAAGGAAAATTAATTTAAGAAATAATTGAATCTTAATGAGAAAATTTATCAATAATTAAAAAGAAATTAATTCAAAAATTCAGATTACAATTCAAGAATATTTTAATCATTTAATTCTTTAATTTTCATTCATTTTATAGTTAATATTCATCTAGGGTAGGATTTGCATCATTTGACTTCCTTTCTAAACTTGAATTTTAGTTGGCTCATTTTTTCACAATTATACAAGAATTATAGGTAATTGATAATAATCAAGACAAGATAATAAAATACATCCTCAATTTTTTTAATCTTTATAAATGTGATTGCCTTATCAAGGTTATGAATAATCTGATCATTTTCAGAAGGGTGCATCTATAATTTTAGAGAAATTAGTGAGCCTTTCATATCCATGAAACTAAAAAATATGATAGTCAAATTTTTATTCACACTTATATATTTTACCATGTCTAACCTAATGGTTTTAAAAATGACATTAATCTTATGTAATCATATAGATGATTATGGGGGTCAATTTATATTCACTCTTGTAATCTAGATTTTGTTCACCTCACCTTCTAAAATTTCTCAACATTGTTTGTTTATGATGATTATCTTTATATTTTTTTAAAATAAAATATTATTCTTAAACCCCCTATTTTCATTTTTTACATCATATTGTTTATGAAATTATGTTTTATTTTATTGTTTTAAATTTAGTTTCTTGATAATGTTTAGTAGTAAATGTGATGAATTTTGATTTAGGTCCCTTTATATCTACTACATGCAAATGCCATTAAAATGATCAATCATCTTGGTGTTTTATCCTTTAAATTTATCTTATAGATTTTAACTTTTTCATTTCAAAACATCTATAATTATTTTTTTTGTAAAAAGTTAGATTTAACATATCTTGAGTCAATTTTATAACCATCTCCAATTTTATAATTTGTCTATAAGATGTTTAACCAAACTATCTTAATTTCATTCATTTTTTTATTTTTTATTTATGATGTTTTATAAATTATCACATTTACCTTATATTATTTTCCTATTTTATGATCCACTATTATTTTTGGACAATATTTAGACTTCAAACTATAAATGCCTAAAACTTATCTTTGACATGTTGGTAACATACACTTTGACATAATTAGACAATGCACATACATTTTATTCTCAAGGACACTTTACCTTTATCATTCTACCCATATATTATCTTAGTCACCTCTATACTTTAGACATATTTATCTAGGATAATCTTGATCTATACAAGAGCACCTTTAGAATACTACATAGCCATTTTACATATCCCAAATCCTTTTTTGTACTTCTAAGACATTATTAGTAAATGTATATAGTTCTAGTTATCATAGGTGTCTCCTTATTTTGGGTATTGTCTAAGGGCTTGTAACATAACTTTTAAAATTGATAAGTATACATTAAATTTACCTAGACACATTTCATGGGTCAATGATAGTAGGAAATTATTAAGGAGTCACCTATAAGTACAAGGCACTCATTATGTTATCATTCACTTGGTAAGAGATAACAACACCCTATACATCTCTCACTCTCTATAAAATTATTCATAAGGAATATACACCTATCAAATATCTAAGGAGAAACCATATTGTAGTTCATAGAGCCAAATCTTAATAAAAATGGTGAAAGTAATATGGTGCCTAGTACCAAAGATCAAATATGGAAATATATTCTAATTCTCTCATTATTTTTCACATGCACACACACACACACACACACACACACACACACACACACACACACACACACACACACACACACACACACACACACACACACACACACACACACACACACAATTGGGATAAATACATGTAGTTTGATCCTTATTCATAGTATTGAAATATAGGAAAGTATTAGGTATTTGGTGGAAATTGATTGGGATCAACCCAAATGCAAATATTAAATCAATTTCAATGAAATATCATGGTTAATCAAACACAACTAAGGTTTGGATGAAATATATAGAAAACATGTATTATTGTTCAAGAACATAGAATTATACTTACATATAAATAGATAGTAGGTTTAAGCATAAAGATCCTATATGTTGAAGATACCTATTGTGCATAGATACATTACTTATAAACCCTAATAGTGTTGGTTACTATAACTATTTAATTTTTTTAGCAATGTCCAAGTGGATTTTCAATCTCTATTTTAGATCTAAGTAGCTCCTAAAACACTTCTTAAGAAATTATAGATCATGTGGCCCCTCCCATGAGTAACATACATTTAGAAATAGCTAAGTGCATTATCCCTCTCTTGTCTTTTGATTTATAAAACAAGTAGTTGAAATATCTATTAGTGTATTATGATTTATATTATTTTAATTATTTCCATTATTTATATAAAATAAATTAGTGCATTATTTTTATGATTTTATACCACTTGGGTGTAAAATAACCAAAACATTTTAGTGAACCCATTCATTGATTTGAATAATAAAAACTTATGTTTCCTTATATTGTGAAAAAAACACCCCATTTTCAAAATTTCAAATGAGGACCCACTTTGAGCTCAAATTCCTTGTTCATGTCTTTTTGTGATGAATCAATCCAAGTATAATCTAGAATTTGTATGCAACGAATTAGGATGGATTTACAACTTGTCATACTTAGTAAATTCAAGGCTTGGAGAAGGTAATCTCACCAACAACTCATTACATAAATATTTATATCACTACATGACAAATTTAGATCTTCTAAACCTACTTATGTGGTATATTATCACATAACACCACTACATAGTGTTCCAAAGCCTCTAGTTAAGTATCACCACACAATAACCCTAGATAGGCATAAAATACATGAAATAAAAGAAAAATAATTTAATTATCACTAAATATTGTGGCACAAAGTGGGATTATTAAAAAAAACACATGTAAAAGAAAAATATACTCATGTAAATGTAGAGGTAATTCTAAGAAAGGAGTAAAACATTCAACATATTGCTTTGTGCAATATATATTTAAAAAACTGAAAGGGTAAGAGTTAGGGATTCTTACCTTGAATGAACTTATAATGACTTAATATCTACCTTTTCCAATGTTGATTTTCAATAGGTTATTGTGGATTTGTAAGGATTACATTGAAGAAACTAGCTCTAGGAAAAAATATTTCCAAGACTTTCCCACAAGACAAGATTTTTTCCTTCCAAGGTAAAACCCTAAGTAATGACTCCTAAAGTGTAGAATTTATAGAATTTTGAGATATAATAATGAGAATATTAATGTTTTTCTATATTATATTGAAGTCAATCAGGTATTTATAGCTAAGATTTTAACTTAAACCCTTATATAAGTTTATCTGACATGAACAACTAACTTAATTTTGTTAATAAGGAAAAATAGTCATTATGTCTCAAAAAAGGTTAGATAAGCTGACTGGGTTCCATAATGTGTGTTTAATACTTTCTAACAAGACTGACTTGGTTGACTTAGTAGGAAAATGAAGAAAAATGGTGTTTTCTTAGTAATGGGCTATTTTGAAAAGGTAATTTCTTAGGGAAGTGGATAAATGAGATTTAATTTATTAGGGATTTAGATATAAGTGAAATGTAGTGGGCATAGGTAATGGTATAAGGAGAAATAATGTTGAGAAGAACCAAAGTTTTGCCCATCCCTTTCTCAATATACCCATTAAGGTGTGCACTCAAATAGATTAGCTTGAAAAGTTATTACAAGAGAGAAAGTGTTAGTACATGATAACTTTTTTATAAATATTATGTGTATAATGAATTAATTATCTTATGTTTGAGTTTATAATTTAGGATGAAGTCTTGATTTGATTTTGAACTAATAAAATTGACTAAGTGTTTCCATATTTGCTCTATGAATTCGATTGATATTTGATTATAAGGGTCTAAATGGACATATTTATTAAATTTATTCTATAAATTTATTTGGATTTTAATTATGACATTCATAAATTTAATTTTTCATTTTATTTATGTACTAACTTGGATAATTGGATTTGAATAGTTGTGTGATATTTTCATAATTATTTAGACTCCACAAGGCCAAAATCCTAATTCTGACTTGATCTAGATCAGAAATATCATTTATAATATGAGTGAATTTTTTATAATTAGTTATTTTTCAAGAGTTTCCTAGCTAATAATTTACTGCATGTCTCTCTTTCACTTAGAGACAATGTTAAATTTAAGAGTTTTTATTTGCTCAAATATCCTCATGTTCATGAAATACACATGAGGTTTGGAATTACCTAAAAGGGTAGGTGGGGAAAAATATGGACATTCATTCTCTATATTAGGACTAATCTAGGACCATCCTAGGGCATGGTTATAGGTATTTGACTTCACAATAGAGTTTATGTGAATAGTCTCCAAGAGATGCATTATCATTACCAAAAGTTCAATATAAAGTTCATACACATAGCTCAAAGATTATTATGAGAATTTGAGTATTATTTTTTATATTTATAAATACATGGGGAAATAATAGTTCAAGTTAAAATAACAAACACAAAAGAGAGGGAAGAGTAAGGTAGAAAAGGGAGATTACAAGTCTAAAATGAACTCAATGCATTGATCATTGAACCAAGTGATTTTTCCATAGCTATACTAATGTATATTGAGTTTCAATAAACTTATACCTAAAATAACATATAATGGGAAGAGTCTAAGGGAACTAGGAGTATGACTCAATATAAGCCCTCACTAAATATGAGTACTAGGGGTTTATAGTAAACTACACATAAACACCATATGATAATTCATATATTAACACATAAATTAACATTAATAAAAAATGGAAATTAGAGAACACACACAATGATTATAATATCTAAGCACATTATAACCATAGCACATATAAACCATAAATGTATTAATCTAATTAACCTAGCATTGATAATCATTCAACCATGGAGATGAAAGAGAATTGAGACACAAAACAAACCATTTATATAAAATAGGAATTATATTCATTTAAAAGAAGTGCCATTAACATAATCAATTTGGGCAAACTTTATACTTTAGAGTGATGAAGGAAAAATTAGGTGAAATCTTAGCTACAATTTGATAGCACTTTCATATAATTTTTATTTCAACCCTGTATTACAATATGATTCTTCTTTATATATATAAGGATGGGGATCACCTACAAATAACATGAGGATCCCATCTTAGGACATGATGGTCACTTATTACAGTAAAAACTATAATTCAAACTTTGAAACAATAAAATCCCTTCAAACCTATAAAATATATATAGGGGACCACTTAATTGATATGGGGAGGTGGATGAGAAGGTATAGCTCCTAACTACTTTGATTTGGCATCCATAGATTCCAATGTAGCTTCCAGAGGACAAACTCCCTATCCATCTTGGAAAGGTTTATTTAAGGCTCCTTAGATATTGCCTCATTTTGAGTTGAAAGTCTCTAGTAGACCTATAAGGGTGCTTACATTGACACGTAGACCTTAGAGACTTGGTTGATGCTCACCATAGATTGCATTGATAGATCCATCATAGCCTAGGCCCCTTCTTGGTTTGTTCTTGTAACCTTCTCCCTCATTACCTAGTCAAATTGATCTAGGTGGACTCCATATTTACTTTGGTTGAATAGGGTTATATATAGGTGGAATAGCATAGAGATATTGACCTCTTTAAAGTAGGTAAATATCTTTTTATTTCCCTCTTTCAATGGTCTAGTTACAGTGTGATCCATAGCTAGCCACTCCTTCATAATATCCCTCATATTCAAAGTGTATGTCTAATAAAACCCTAAGTCTAAGGTTGGCAATAGTTTTATCTTTGATAACATCCCTTTATTGATCACAACTTGTAGCTTCTTGTACTTTATATCAATCTCTACAGTCCTCTCCTTGTAGGCTTGGGTTTGATGGATAAGTATGTTAGTCTTAGATAGAGTCTCTACTACTTTTCTAAGGATTGCAAAGAGTAGTAAGAGGGAATCATTGATTTGCCTAATTATCCTAAAATAAAAATTTCTCTTCATTTGGGATTATAATATTTAAACTTGGTTTTTCATGTCATTGAGGATATTTTTGGATATATAATTATTCACCTATAAAATGGACAGTGGGTCTTTGGCTATCCTTTCTTCATTGGTAGAAGTCCTCACCTTGGTGAGGGAGAACATATCTTGATGGTTATACCAAACCACAAGGTTCCATTATTAGACAAACATTTGCATCAATGTCCTCTTCATGCTTTCAAAGGCTCAATCAAAGCTCCATTATATATAGGACACCCTGGGTAGTCATCTCTAGTGCTTTCAACCTTGGGACCATTTCTTAGGTTGCAAGAAGTATAGGAGGGGTGGATGAAATGGTGGTGAAGGGCAAAGGATGAGGTGGAGGGGAGATGGAGGAAGCGTATTAGGTGAATGAAGAAAGTAGTGGAGGTGGAGGGGGCATGGGAGTGAAACGAGGAAGGATAAAAGGGGAGGTCCATTTAAATATATATACTCACTAGTATTCTTAGGTTAAATTCACCTTAAAGGGAATTTCCTTAGGGAAAGGGTCATTAAATAGAGGGGAACATATGGGTTGCTTAAAGTCTAATCCCATGGTGGCTTGGGTAATAAAAAGAGGGGGTAGGGGAAAAAGGAATCAAGTTCATATGACTAGGTTAAATTAGCTATTGATACCTATAGAGGGGATTAGATAGGAGTAAATGGCCTTTGAGCTAGAGCTAGAGTGTGAATTCCCTTCTTCTTGTTCTTCAACCTCTTACCTGAGTTAGTTCTAAATGTTTTAGTAGATATACTAACTAGGATAAAAAGAGCTATAGGGGATTATGGTGGAGTACTCAAATTTATTGATGGAAACATTAGGATGATTAGATTGGGCACCATGAGGGTTTGTGGGAGTGAAGAATAACTAGTGGATACTAGGATTAGGAGTTTAAAAGGGGTGGGAGTGAGGGGTAGAAGGTAAATGGGAGAAATTGAAGGTGTAAGAAAAGGAACCTAGATGGGTTCCTATTTTGAGCCTCACTCTAGGCTCACCCTTGGAATACTAGCCATGCCAAACCTTAGGTTCTATATGGTATAAGGCTAAGGTGCTAGTGGTTGATCTAGTTGTGCCTAGGATATCTAACATTGAGTAGCTCAGGTTTGGATTTGTTATAAGTGGGATAATAAATCTATTAGAGAAGGAAAAATAAGAGATGGGGCATGAGGACTGACTAGAGGAAGTGGAATAAGAGATATAACATGAGTAGGATCTACTAGAATAGGTGGAGGAGGATCCAGGTCACATGATGTAAGAGTTTTTAGAAGAGGAAGAGCTAGAGGCATGGTATGATGAGGAGATGGTGAGGGAATTCCCTAAAAGATATTATAGGAGATAGTAGGAGGAATTAGAGTTGGGTCCTTTATGGATTGATCAGGAGATGAAGGAGGTGAAACTGGGCCCACATAAACTTTCTTTCATTTCTTCTTCTTCTTCTTCTTCTTCTTCTTCTTCTTCTTTTCCACAATCTATGACAACACCTCTTGGTAATCAATAACATCTAGGTAGAGATAATCATCATCCTCTACTTGATGATTATAAATAATATTAAGGTTGGTTGAATACCATGACAACTGAGCTCTAATTATCCCCTTGGGCTCCTAGTTCTAGATCATGCATCTTGATAGGGTGAAGGAGTTCCATCTGGTTGCCATCTTCTATATTGGAGGGGAGTCCTTATAGATGTAGTGCCTGAATATGATCATAAGTGGTGGTCACACCTTTTGCTAATGTTGTATACAAAACCTAAAGATGCTATCTATTAGATGATAAGAAATATCCTACTTTTCTATATGGTCTATAAAAAAATATGGTAGGTGAAGGGTGTATTTGAATAAAATGACAAGGTAGATCATGATATCCTCTCTATAAATCTAGTATTCCCTAAGGGCAATGATGGAATCCTTGATTACTTTTGATAACTAGGGAATTGAGACCTAATTGATTGTTTGGTAGACCATAGGGTGTAAATGCTTGAATATGTCTTAGATGTGGTTATGCAACTAATGGACATACATATTTTATAATACCACATGGATCATTGATCCCCTAGGAACCCATGTAGGAAAAGTTGAAGTCTTGAAAGAGATCATCCTATAGACTAAATCCACAAGGTATCTCATCATATAGAAATTAGATCCAACTCAAGTGTCTACAATAATAATGACCAACTCTAGGACTTATGAACATGTGATAATCATATGGAGGAGGGGCACTTATAGATCATTGACTTGTAATTAGTTTTAGTACTTGAATATTCAGTTCAACAAGATCATGTCTACCTAAACTTATTCCTAAAATGTGTGTACTATATATGCATTAATATGCTCCGTATTAACCTATTTATTATATTGGTTCTCATCACAGTCATAGAAGATGTCATATATTTTGTAGGTCACCATCTATATCGTCATTATTTACACATCATAAGAGAAGGTGTAGTCCAAGAGGGAGTAGTATGCCTTGTAAGCATTTTTAGAGCTATCATTAATCTAGTCCCGAGAGTTAGGAAAACATATCTAGTTATGGACCCTATTATACATGTATATGGAAGTGAAAGGATGTTTTTGAACAAATAGATACATGGGAATGCCTCTAGATTGGTATTATCTCTATGAAGTATGCACTTTATTTAGGACCAAAGGGCATCCTTGAACTCTGCTTCTTGATTATTATTTGATTTTGTATCCCTAAGAACATGCTCAAGTCCTTTGAATAAGTCATTGTAGTGCTTGAAGATGGTCAAGCTAGCTAGGAATGTGGTATCCTAGTAATCAGGTTTGACCTTTTAATTTAAAGAGGATGCATCTATTGTATAAGGATGAAGGGATAATAGAGAAGGTCTGAGTGTAGGAGGCATGAAATATAGGGGTGCTCTATGAGAATTGGAAAGCCAAGAGTTAGAGTATTTTTGAAGGTAGTAGTGGTAACTATTAGTGATCTTCCCTTAGGATTTTATAAATGTATACATATAAACCCCTGTATTAATGGTATTTGGTAGCTCACTTGATGAAGATTCAAATTTGAGTTGGTGGTTTGATTTTCTCTCTAACTCATAAATATAAAGTTAAATTTAGAGTCCATGATCCTCTACTACCAATTGGATATAGAAATGGCAATGGGATGTTTTCAAAACTATTCAATCAAACCCAACTTCCTATTTTTTTAATGCCTAACATGTGGTAGGCAAACAATCACATCTTTTAGAGGCTTCTCAATTAACTAATGTTTTATGACACATGTCATCTACTCATTGTTCCTCTTATTAATAGTTGACACTTAGGCACAACTTTGTACTTGGTATCATTCACTTAAAAAGGGTGACATGTCACCTAGGGACACATGTCACATATTTATTGGTTGTTTGACCTCATCCTTAGCCTTTTCTAACCTTTTGGGGGCCTTAGGTGGTTACTAGTTCATCTACCTTATTGAGTGATGCATCACTTCTTGATTTGTTTATGATCTCCTAAGCTTTAACATATTTGACATATCTAGGGATTGGTTATTCTAACAATTAGAAATGTGATGCCCTTTCATTTATCTAGGCTCTCTTGGGTTTTGACATCTCTAATAGGTCTAAAAACTAGCTATTATAAAAATTAGAAACATAACTCCTCATTTGACTAAGATCTCCTAAGCCCTAAAATATATGACATGTCTAGGGACTAGCCAATATAACACTTGGTGACATGGCACTCTCATTTTAATATGCTCTCTTGGGATCTAACATCTCTAATAGGTCCATGTATTAGGCATTATGACACTAGGTAACATGGTGACTTTTCATTTAGCTATAATCTCCTAAGCTTTGACATCTTTGATAAGTCTAGGTCTTTGCCACTTTGACATTAGGTATCATGGCACCTTCTCATTTTATTAGGCTCTCTTGCGCTCTGACATCTCTATCAGGTCTATGGATTGGTCACTCTAAAACTTAGTGACATGGTGTGTTCTCATTCATCTAGGCTCTCTTAGGATCTAAAATATATTATAGGTCTAAGGGATATCCATTTTAACAGTTGGTAACATGGTTCATTCTCATTTGCATAGGCTTTCTTAAGCTCTGACATCTTTGATAGGTCTAGGTACTAGCTATTTTGACATTAGCCAATGTGGCACCTTCTTATTCGACTAGGATATTCTAGGGTCTTACATATTTGATAGGTTTGGGGGTTGTTCAAGATACTTGGTGACATGGTGCCTTCACATTAATTTAGGCTTTCCTAGTCTATAACATATCTAATAGGTCTAGGGATTAGCCAATCTAAGATTTGGGTGATGTGTCACCTTCTCATTTGGCCAGGCTCTCCCTTTTGTAAAATCCACAAAAAAAGACTAATTTGTCAAAAGATGCAATTAATTTAATACTTAATCATCCATTATTAAGAATTAAATTTTCTTTTGAAGGGCAATGATTATATTCCTCTAAAAAAAGGAATGATACTCATAATTTTTTTGTTGAAAGTAGATCTATAATGTTAGCATCTTAATTATTGAAAGAACTAGTCTACCTTAGTTATAAAAATAATAGAGTCCTACTACTACTCGATAAATTAGGGTGACATATATTTTAAGGATTTAAGAATGCAATAAAAATAAGAACAAAGGAAAGGATCCTAAATATCTAGTTCATTAATATTTTTAAAGGGATCCCCTATTTTGAAGAAAAAGGGGCATGTTGGCCATAATAAATGGTGACTTTCATGGGGAAAGTGATGACAAGCACTTAGAATTTGACTATTTTATCCTCCTTTCCTTACCAAACATAGAGATTGTAAGATGGATATTTATTCAAAATAAAAAATATGAGGCACTAAAGTCTAACAATATAAAGTGTCATAATGAGATTTCACCTTATGATGGCCACTAGTGTGTGTAAAAAGTGGATTTCATTTTCCATTCAATCTCATATTTTATTCAGAAACTAAGGTTGGATTGGTTATTAGGTTTCATCTAGGGCATTGATGGATTGATTCTCTTAGAGGGTAGCTAGTTGGGGAATTACATTGCTACTTAATCTTATTAATGGCCTTATTCCATTGCCATTAATGGCCTTATTCCATTGCCATCTAATCTAGAAAGCCTGTAGTTGATATTACATGTGTAGTACTTTCGAGGTAGACTCAAAATTTAGATTTTGCATGCTTTTCTTATTCTTTTATAAGTTTCCCTATGAAAATATTATCATTTATTAGTCTTTTCAATTAAGGGTTCAGGACCATGCCAAGGGTTAATTTATGATGGGGAAGTTCTGAATACCTATCTAGTCTTTGATTAACTTGAATAATCTAATATTTTCTTGAGATGTGATTTTAAGTGTTGCTTGCTGTCTTTATTAGGATTTGATTTATTCTAAAACATACCTATTTATCTTATAATCATCAGTCTCTAAAATATTTAATGTCAAAAAATTTAATTACCATTCCAAAATTGCTTAGATCAAAGGTTTCAACTTGGGTCTTCCTAATTTTCAACAATCCTTCCAGGCTTTAGCCATCACCTAGAGCAGTTACTAATAGGGCCGAGTGTTAGAGGAACACCAAAAAATAAAGAGGTATCTAAAGGGGAAACCACAAAAAAAATAAAAACACCTAATGAAATCAAACACAAAATTAAAAATAAACCTATCTAATATATAGATTACCACCTCTATTCAGATTACTCAAAAACTACACTAGATGGGACAAATGAGAAATAGTTCTTCAAGAGGTGCTCATTTACTAGAAGTGGTAGATCATTTATCTTGAGATATTTTAAATAAAAGGTGTTCTAGTCCAATATTTTGGCTATTTGGTATGGTCTAATATATAAGGATTGAATTTCAAATGTTGGCCTTTCTTTTCATGAGCCTTGTCCCAAATTAGGACTAGGTTAGAGGTTATAAAGGTCTTGATCCTTGCCATCTTATTGAACCACATTTTGAATATATCTTGGTGTTTTCTAAAACTCAATAGAGTTTAATCCCATTATTATTCTAACTATATTAGTTTGAATATTTTGGAGTTCAACTTAAAATCTATTTTCATGAGTTATTATATGAACTTATAAGTTGGTAGCCTAAGTATGATTAGAATGACTATCTCTAATTCATAAATTAGAAGGAAAGGAGAGATTTTGAGGGCTTGTTTATACCTAGTGAAATTTTCCCATAGGGTGAACTTTAAAAAAGAGTGCCATTCTTGAGGATTTTATCTAGTTGATTTCTTAATGGCGTCAATCAAATTATTATTAGTGGACTCTTCCAATCCATTCCCTTACATGTGATTAGATGAGATATTTAATGTGATCCCATTATCATAGGTCCATTATATGACTTATAGGGATTGAAAGGTAGGTCCATTATCACATAATAAATAAATGAGGAACCCCAAATGGGTGGTTATGGTATTCTAAATGAGCTTGATGACTTAGGTAGTGGTGTTTCTTTTGGTTGTAATTTCCTTAGAATACTTAGTGTAATATTATGTGCTTGTAAGAATAAACTTATGGTTGATTGATGAACTAGGGTTGATGATCCCCATATAATCTATTCCCCATTACAAAAATGGTGTAGACTCTACAACAATATGTAGTGGCATTATTAAATGTGTTTTTGTATTAACAGAGTTCTAATAATGATGTCAAAAAAAAACATGGGTGTGAATATATTTGAATAATTTGGGCTAGTAGTAGCTGACCCATAGAAATTTGTGGGCCATGGCATTTGTTGTAGGGTGCTTGGATCCTGATCTATCATGAAAACTTACCATTATCTCTTTGTACTCTTATTGTGATACATAATAGAGGTCAATTCCTTCATGGTTTATTTTAAAGAGAACTCCCTTATTCATCATATATTGTGTGGTCTTCAATTGAAGGGCCCTCCTCTATGTGTGATTAAGTCCTAAGTCTACATTTACATAGAGTAGAAAGTTGATTACTAGGGTGTACTATTCTAATTGAAGTACCCTCTTTTGATCTATTTAGTGTACTATAATCCTTAGGTCTATCTCTGTTATAAGTTAAATAAGTCCTTATCCTCTAAGCATTTAGGTCAGATTGATTTCCAAGTCTTACTCTTGTAAATTTTTAATCCATCGGCCTCTTATTTCACCCATATCATTCTACCCCTATATTTATTTTTTATCTAGGTCTGAGACATTATAGTCTACTTTGTTCTAGAGGATATAATGTCTAAATTTCTTCACCACCTTGACCAAGTCATAGATGTGTTGGTCAAGGGTAGAATATGCAATCTTGGCATCCTTAATATTGGTGCTCATGAAATCCATGGGGTGTTATTCTCTTTTTAACCTTTGGGTGAGGAAAGTGGAAATGGTATGCTCTAAAGCAAAGGGATAGATATATAAATCTTACATATAGTCAAGGTTGATGAAGATCAGGGCTTACGTAATAGCATCATTAATATCTTGAAAAGCCTTTTTTATCTTTATATGCCATTATAATTTAGCATCCTATTTTAGCATTGCATTCAAGGGGTTCACTATTTCAACAAATCTAAAATTAAATTTGTGCACAAATTTGATTTTCCTAAAGAAACATTTTATCTCCTTATTGTTAGGTAAAGGTAGTTTAGAAATCGCATTTGCCCTTTCAAGGTTGAAAGCAATACCTTATTTTATGAAAATGTGAGTGAGAATATTACCTTTGGTGGCACCAAACATGCTTTTATTTACATTTAAGGAAATGCCATACCTTTTACATTTTTCAAATACCCTCTTTAAGTGGTGCACATGATTTAACCTATATTTTGATAACATAATTCAGTCATCCATATAAATTATTATACAATTACCTATTATGTCTTCAAAATTGAAGTCCATTACCATTTAGAAAGTGGTACCAACATTGATCAAATAAAAAGGCATTCATTTGTAAGAAAATGTTCCCCACTTGGTGGTGAAATTAGTCTTAGTTCTATCTTTGGGGTTGACCAAGACATAGTTATATCAAAAGAAGTGATACAAAAAGGACATCATTTGAGGCATTATCATCATTTGGATCACCTTGTCTAGGGAGGGCAATGGGTAATTATATTTATATAAGGTGTAGTTCAAGTTATGAAAGTCCATGCATAGGAGAATATATCCTTTCTTATTTCATACCAGGCTGAGGTTGGACACCCAGGTGAAGTTGAAAAATAGGAAAAGTATCCCTATAGAGATCAACTTGTGAACTTATTTGTGTGTTAACATCTCTAAGATTGGGTTTACTAGCCTTTATTTTTGCCTAAAGGTTTTTTGGATAGGTTTTAGGGGGATAGGATGAGTGATTAATCTTAATTCAAATACCTTAAGGTATATATATGCCTAGGAAATCACATCCTTATATCTCAATAGTAATCTTCATAGTTACTCTAATTCATGGTTTATCTAATCATGACCCACGTTAATCATCTGGGGATTTTTAAAAAATTTAGATTGATGAGTCAATAATTTTGGTCCTTGAACTTAGGTTTTTTCACCTAGAAAATGGGGTCTAATGTATCAAATTATCTTTCCAATGAGATCAGACCCTTCAATATCTTATTCCCATGAATATTTAGGATCCTATCCTTATCTATTTCATTCTCAAGGTTATCTCTATCTTTCTCATCTATAATTTAAGCCTCAAATATTAACTCATTATTGATGAACTAGATGATTTTATGGTCATCCTAAAAAACATATAAATTCATCATGTTGTTTAGGATAGAGGGACATTTTATGAGTTTCATACGTAACTCTTATAGATCAGTGTCATCTAAAGGGGTTAGGTTTATTATCATAGATGTTAGTGAGCCTACTATTTAGTTTTCCTCTTAGGGAATGGGGATGATGTTAAATGCATTTAAATTTTTTATTAGGTCCCAATACTTATGCTTATACCTCTTGAGGTATGATAGCTTGCATTGAAATTGAGTCTTGATTTGCTTGACCACCATCTCATAATTTTTAAATACTCTTTGTTTATTTAAGTTGTGTTTTAATGTGAATTAAAATCCTAGGATTAGAGCTTCATACTCTGTTAGGTTATTTATGTAGGGAAACTATAATCTATATGATGCCATATGTTTTCTCCCCAAGGGATCTATAACTAGAACAATAGCCCCATTGTCATTTTTGGAATGAGCTTCATCTATATAAAGAGACCATATGCCCAACATGTCTGGGATAAGGAATGTTTGATCTTTGGGAGGCTTTGTTCTCAATGTGTAGATGTCTATGTTTGAGGAAACTAGGTTTACCTTTTCATTAATGGAGTTATATTTAGTTATCATAATTTTCAAGCAAGGTTGTTTGTCTACCCTTATTTTGTTGGATACTCCTCTTCATGAGAACCACATATGGGAGAAATATGTGTCCATATACCAATTCAAGGATTTGGACCAATCTTTATTGAGGATCATGCCATAGGCTTTAGGGATATCCAGCACTTAAATGTCTATGAAGTGTTAAACCCTTAGATCAAACTCCAATTAGATGTGTACATTAAATAGTTCACCTATCACTTTCACTTTTGACTTGTCTAGTTGGACCACTATCTTGTTTGACTTTATGAGGGCCAAACTAAGTTTCTCACATATGCTTGCTGACATCACACTAGTTGAGGCTCTTTAATTTACTAATAATTTATGTTGATTCTTTTTAAACAACTATATGGATAAGAGGAAAGGCGTAACCTCTATATTATTATTTTGAATGAGCACATTGGTATATGTTGTTTTTAGTTTTGGTTGGGCCTGTGGGGTTAGCTTTTGAGTTAAATAATTCAATAAGAGATCTCGTTACTCTATGATTTGAGAAAGTTCATGAATGTTAATGCTATCCTTGATATTTTTCTTATCCTAGACTATTTTTAACCTCATTCACTTTGGGTCAGTGGGGTTTCTATAGTTGCATTAGTTTTTTGAAGTGTTAGAGGTGGGGGATCATTCCTAACATTTTGGTCTAGTGGGGTTGCACCATTATTAGGGGGTTTTGAGGTAGTAAGAGTATGTTATGTTACTACTTATTTGTGAGGGAACAATATCTCCTTTAGAATTACTAAAATTATTGCACCTCACTAATACCTTCTTCCAACTCATTTTCTTCCTAGCTAGGGAAATCCATGGTTTTTAATACCATAGTAGTACTAGGGGATTTACCCAAGTTAGAAGATTTAGGATGATTGAGGACCACCCCATGTTCTTTGATTTCCTTCTAGAAGATTTCAAAATTAGAATTTAACTTTTTGATGTCTAGTTCCACATGTGTTGTTGTGTTATGCACTCAACACTAACTAGGTAAGGCTATCATGAAGATATTGATATTAGGGAACCTATTGGGTGAAGGTTGTGGGGGGTTATGTGAATGGTTATAGTTCATGTTTGGTATTTTATATGGGAATTATTTTCATTATAATTAATCACCTACCTCTATATCCCAAAGAAGTCATTATTGAGTTTTTGTACCATCTATTGAATGACATTTAACTTAATCTTAGTAAACTCTTGAGGTTTGGTTTGGGTATGTTATCTGTGTCTAAAATTTCTTGATGTTGAGTCTAGAGAATCAATTTATGGATACCTAGGTTTATGCAACCTAAATTTTGATTTCAAGTGGGATGACCCAATAGGAGTTTGTGTACCACATAGTTGAAGCATTGGGGCATTTTGATTAATTTTTGGCAAAAAGTTCAACATAGGCATCTATGGTATGTAACTAAGAGTGGGGGTCATTGTGTGACCTTGGAAGTTTATTACCTATCTACTATGATAGCCCTTGCATATGGCTACATCCCTCTATAGGAACATGAATATCTAAGGGTCCAGTGCATTCTTATACATTTCAAGTACTAGTTAAGGGTTAGGTTGATAAAGCATAGTGACCTAATTGTATATCTTTTAAAACCTAGCATTGAATTTCCTAAAGCAAACTTATGATGCATGACACTAGGGTCTATCATTTATCCAAATTGGGTTAGGAAAGTAGTGATAAAATGTTTATAACTTAGGATAGGGTTTTTAGTAAGGTTGAGGAATCAATCATATGCTCAATCCATTAGGGTAAAGGGGAAGATCATTCATGCCACATCCTTATATTATACATTTATAACCCTTAGGTAATTTTTATAGGATGTTATTTTTTCCTTCATGGTTCATCCCATGACAAGGGTGACATGGGGAAGATACCTCTCAAAATTCTTGGGTAAATCATGAATGACTCCTAAGATGTTAATGGTAGAGCCATCTAGCAGGAAAATCTTAGGATGTAAACTTAGAATAGATTATAGGGATGAAATAATGGGAATCAAGGTAGGTATAGGTTGGTTCAACATGGTTTTTTTTTTTGGAAAAGTAGGTGAAAATTACTAATTAGCCTTGGCAGGACCTAGCCCTAGTAATAGGTAACTAGTCTCATAAATGATTCATAATCAAATTATAATTATCATATTATTAATAATAAGCCAATCTTGACATACTCATGAAATAAAATCAATGAAAAGAATGAAGTATATATATGAGAGACCCTCTTTCTTGTATAAGTTTTTATTCACTCCAATCTCCTCTTATTCCCAAAATGTCCATGAGGTTGGGCATTCCCTACAAGGGAAGTTGGGGATAACTATGGAATTTCATCCTCCATTTTAGGACTGATCTAGGACCATCCTAGGGCACAACTATAGGTATTTTAATTAATAAACAGAGTCTATGTGAATAGTCTCCAAGAGATACACTATCACCACCAAAAGTTCAATCTAAAGTTCATACACATATGTCAAAGATATTTATGAGAATTTGAACATTATGCTTTCTATTTCCAAATATAAGGGGAAAGAGTAGCTCAATTTCAAAGAACAAACAAAAAAGAGGGAAGAGTAAGGCATAAATGGGATCTTCTAGGTCTGAAATGAACTCAATGCATTGATCATTGAAATAAGTAACTCTATCACAGCTATACCACTATAAATTGAGTTTCACTAAAGTTCTACCTCCAAGAACACACAGTAGGAAGAGTATGAGGGAATCAAAAGTATTCATAAATATAAAACATCACTAAATATGAGTATTAGAGGTTTAAAAAAAACTACATATAAAAACCATATGGTATTTTTTATATTAACACATAAATTAACAATACTAAAAAATGGAAATGAGAGAACTCACATAGTGATTATAATAGCTAAGCACATTATAACCATGACACATATAAAGCATAAAAATATTAATCTAATTTACATAAAATTGATAATCATTCAAACATGGAGATGGAATAGAATTGAAGCATATAACAAAACCTCTATATAAAATAGGAATTGTATTCATTTAAAAGAAGTAAGTGTCATTATATTAATTAACGTGGGCCACATTTATAGTCTAGAGTGATAAAATAAAAAGTATTTAAAGTCCTAGCCATAGTCCGGTAGGACTTTGAAGCAATTTTTAGTTGACCCCTCTATTAAAATATAATTCTTATTTATATAGATAAGGATGGGGATCACCTAAAAATAGAGTGAGGATCCCATCCTAGGCCATGATGGCCACTCATTATAGTTAAAACCATAATTAAAAATTTAAAATAATAAAATTCTTTCAAGCCTATAAAATATCTATAGGGGAACACTTAATTGATATGAGGTGGTAGTTGAGAAGGTATGTCTCCTAGCTAATTTTATATGACATCACTAGATTTTAATTTGGCCACTATGAGGTCAAACTCCTTATCCAACTTGGAAAAAATCATTTATAGTTCCCTAAAGATTACCTAGACTTGAGTCACTAGTCTCTAGTAGAATTATAAGGGTGCTTATGTTAACACTTGAACCTTAGATACTTGGTTTATACTCATCGTAGACAATGTTGATTAATATAGAGCCAACCAAACCCTTTGGTTTATTATGGTGACCTTATCCCTCATGACCTAGTTGAATTGGCCCAAGTGGACTCTAAATTTCTCTTAGTTAAGTAGGGTGACATACAAGTGGAATAACATAGAGATATTGACCTCTTTGAATTAGGTTAATATCTTCTTCTTGCCCTCTTCCAAGGGTATAGTTTTAGTGTGAGACACAACTAACCACTATTACATAGTAACCCTCATGTTCCTAACATACATATGATACAACCCCAAGTCTAAGATCAAAATTAATTTCAATTTTAGGAACATCACTTTTTTGGTCACCAAGTCCATCTTCCTATAATTTTTTTCATTCTCTGTAATCCTCTCCATGTAAGCTTGGGTCCACTGGATAAGCACACTGTTCTCAAGTAGAGTCTCTAATACTTTCCCAAGAACTAAGAAAAGTAGCAAGAGAGTGTATTTAAACTACCCAATATGTCTAATGGTAACATTAATTTTCACTTGGGTTTCTAAGGTTTTTACCTAGATTTGCATATCTTAAAGGAAATTTTTAAACATATTATGATTTGAATGGATAGTGGGTTCTAAACTATCCTTTCTTCCTCAGTAGAAGTCATCACCTTGGTGAGGGAGAAAATATCATGATGGGTCTACAAAACTATTAGATTCCATTCTTGGACAAACTTCTATGTCAGTGTCCTTTTCATTCTCTCAAATACCTAATTGAAAATCTATTGTACATCTAGGTCAACCCAGGCAATCATATTTGATGTCTATAACCTTAGGTCTATTCCCTATGTTATGTGAGGTGTAAGATGGGTGGTTGAATTAGTGGTGAAGGTAAAAATATTATGTGGAGGTGATATGGAGGAAAATAGTGTAGGTGGAGGGGGAATGGTATAAAAGGAGGATGGACAAAGGGGGAGGTGCATGGGAACATCTATGGCTGTCATTATTCTTTGGTCAAATTCATTTGAGGGGGATTTACCCCTAGGAAAGGGTTATTGAATATAAGGGAAGAGATGGGTTAGTTGAAGGCCAATCCCATGGTGCCCTAGATAATGGAAAGAAGGGGATAGGGAAAAAGGCACCGAGGTGCTGAAATTGGGGTTGGAGGAACTATTGAGTCCTATGAATAAGTTTGGACTAGAGCAAAAGGCCTTCAAGTTAGATATGGAATGTGATTTACCTTTTTCTTCTTATTTGGCCTCTTACTTAGGTTTCTTTTAAATAATGAAGTAGATGGACTAGTTGGGATAACAATATCTATGGAGAATGATGCTAGAGGACTCAAAGATTGTAAGGGAAACACCAAGATGAATGGAGTGGGCATCAAGAGGGTTCTTACTACTAGTGTTATGATCTCTATATTTTTAGTCATGCTTGATAATAAAGGCACACCCAAGGAAGACACTAGGAGGAATCTAGGTTGTGAAATGGATGGAGTAGAGAGGGAAAAAGAGGCAAGGATTATCAAAAAGACCAAAGCCAAAGGTATATGGGAAAATGATGGAGGGGGTGTAATGAGAAAAGAGGAGTTACCACTTTGAGGGTTTGTGGGAGTGGAGTGGAACTAGTGGGTGTCGAGACTAGGAGATGGAAAGTAGTAGGAGTGAGGGGTGGAATGTAAAAAAGAGATACTAGAGGTGTGAGAGGGGAAACATAGATGGGTGCCTATTGGGAGCCTTGATCTAGGATCAACCTCAAAATATAAATCAAATCAAACTTTAGGGTTTATGTAATCTAGGGTTGAGGTATCAATGGTTAAACTAACTATTAATGGGTTATCGAGAGCCAAGTAGCTTGGGTCTAGATCTATTATAGGTAGGTTACTAAAGCTGATAGAGGAGGTAGAGGAGGATCCATGGCATGAGGAGATAAAAATAATGGATGGGGATGAGTTGGAGGTGGGGTATAAGAAGGAGATGGTGGGGGGATGCCCTATAAGATCTTCCAAGAAATAATAATAAGATTTAGATTTGGGTCCTTCACAAACCTAGTAAGAGTTAGAGGAGGCAAATATTATATTGCCTAAATATTTTTACCTTTATTCTTCTTCTTTGTCACAACTTGAGATTGCACCTCTTGGTCATCAATGGCATCTAGGTAGATCACATCATCATCATTTTCCTAATGAACATAGTTGATATTGAGGAAAGTTGAGTACCATGCCAAGTGAGCTCTAATTATACCCTTGGGGTCTTGGTGCTAGAGATTGCATCTTGCAAGGGAGTAAGAGGCCCACCTAGCTTCCATATTCTATATTAGAGGGAAGGCCTTGTAGATGTGGTTCTTTATTATGATATAAAGTGGTGGGCACACCTTCTATTAACACTATATACTTAACCCAAAGATTCCCTCTACTAGTTAATAGGTAATCTCCTTCTCTACTAGATGGTCTAGAATGAAGTATGATAGGTAGAGGGGATATTTAATGAAACCCATAATATGGATCATGATGTCCTATATATAAATCCAATAGTCCCTAATGGTGGTGATATAATCCCTAATTGATTTTGATAGTTAGGGCATGAGTACCTCATTGATTTCTTGGTAGACCACGAAGTAGAAATGCTTGCATATGTCCTAGAAATGTTTGTAGAACTAGTGGCCATACAACATATGGAAGACCACATGGACCACTGGTCCCTCAAGAAACCATACACAAAATGTTAAAGGCTTATAAATATCATCTCTTAAACCACATCCATGAGATATCTCATCATATAGAAATTAGATTTTTATGAGGTATCTACAATGGCATGAACCATATTAAAGCTAATAAATCCTCTCATGTCTATGATTTATGAGCATGTGAGGATCATATGGAGTATTAATAAACTTCAAGTTGGTCAATACCATTTAAAAATTCCTAACCCAGATCTAATTTCTATATGATGAGATAACTCATGGACACTATTAATGGGATGTTATCTTTCAATCCTTCAAATTTTATCATATGAGTTCTTAAGGGATCAATAGTCCATGTGGTTTTATACAAGTCATGTGGCCACCAGTTCCATAACCACATCTAGGACATATGTGGTCATTTATACCTAGCTATATATCTAGCTAGCAGCGGAGGATCATGGGATCAAAATTCAACTCTAGATTTAGAATTAAAGAGAGAAAATATAGCCACCAACTCAAATTTGAATTAAAAATAATTAAGACACCAAAAACCATTAATAAAGGGGTTTGTATGCATACATTTATAAAAACTTAAGGTAATCTCACTAATGATTACCAATACTACCTTTGAAAACAATCTAACTCCTCTTTAATTCTCATAGACCACCCATGTATTGTATGCCTCTTACACTCAAAGCCTCTCTATCATCCCTTCATCCCAATAAAATGACCACATCCTCTTCAAACCCAAAGGTTAAACCTGATTATTGGGATACTACATTCTCAATTGGATTGACTAAATTAAATAACTAAAATGACTTATTTAAAGTAGTCAAACAAGTCCCTATGGATTCAAGCTCAGATGATGACAATCAAGTAGATTTCATAGATGCCCTTTGGTTCTAAAATAAGCATGGAATTTAAAAAGACACTACCAAGCTAGAGGCATTCCTTTAAACTAACTTATTTAGATGGGGTCCATGACTAGTTTTGTTTTCCTAACTATCAACACCATATTGTCAATATAGTTTAGAATGCTTACAAGGCATACTAATCCCTCATAGAATACATATTCTCTTGTGATGTGGAAATGGTGATGGTATATATGGGCACATAAAAACTATATGGGATCTTCCATGATAGGGATAAGAACCTAGATGCTATATGGTCTAACAAGGAGGCTATTAATGTGTACATAGTCTAAACCTTCTAGTAAGAAGTCCAGATAGGCATGATCTTATTGAACTAAATATTAGGTGTTAAGGACTACTTAAATGTTAATGAGATATGGGTGTCCCTCATCCATATTATCCTTAAAAACTCATAAATCTCAGACATAGGAAGATTGATTAACTTTAATATGGTCAATGCCATTACAGACACCTAAGCTAGATCTATTTTCTCTATGATGAGATACATCATGAATGTGGTTTGCAAGATGATCTATTTCAAGCCTTCATATTTTATTGCATGGGTTCCTAGAGGCTCTATAGTCAATATGATCTTATATAATCTATATGGACACTAGTTCCACAACCACATATAGGATATAAGCAAGTATTTTTACTTGGTGGTCTACTAAAGAATTAGTACTACAACTAGAAATATGATCAAAGAATACTAAATTTATAAGGAGGACATCATGATATATATTGTGGGTTTCCTTAAAGATCCCATTTATATATCATACTAAATTTTGGACCATTTATTAGATCAAGAGATTTCCTATTAGCTGGTAGAGGGCATCTTTAGGTTTTGTATATTATGTCAGCAAGAGGCATACCCTCCAATTTTGATCATAATTAATCACCATATCTACAAATCCTTCCCTCCAATATAAAATATGGTATCTAGGCATGACTCCTTCATTATATCAAGATGTAAGCTCTAACACTGGGACCCCAAGGGGATAGTTAGAGCTCACTTGGTGTGGTATTTAACCTACCTCAATATCAACTATGATCATCAAGTGGATGATGATGATGAGATCAACCTAGATACCACTGATGAGTAAGAGGTGTTATTATAGATTATGGAAAATAATAAGAAGAAATTAAATAAGGTTCATGTAGACCCATCTATGCCTTATTCTCCTACTCAGTCCACATCAAACCCAATTTAGAATCCTCTTACTATCTCTCATAGAATCTTTTAGGTCATCCCCCCATCATTTCCTCCTCATGTCCTACCTCTATATTTTCCCCCTATAGTAGTTCCTTATCCTCATGATATATATCCCCTTCCTCCTCTAATATATCTAGTATCATAACCATGATAGATCTAGACCCAAGCTACCCAATGCTAAGTAGCCTAGGAATATCCATCTTAGTCACTAACACCTTAACATTAGGCTATACAAACCCTATGGTTTGATGTGGCCAATAATCTAAGGGAAATTTCAAAGTGAGGATCCCAAAATGGAAGCATATAGGTTCCCTTATCACACCTCTATTTTCTCCCATTTCCCTTCCACCCATCACTCTCACCACTTTCCAACTCATGCTCTTGGCACCCACCACTTTTGATTTGCTCTTAAAATCCCCCCAAGTGGTGCCTCCTCTTTTCTCCATTACACCCCCTACATCATTTTCTGAAGTACCTTTATCTTTGGTCATTCTAAGCATAATTTATTCTATTTTCCCTTCTACTCCATCTATTTCACAACTTGGAGTCCTCCCAGTGCCTTTCTTGGGTGTGCTTTTATTAGCAAACATAGTTATAACTATTAGGTTCATACTACTAGCAATAGGAACCCTCATGATGCCCACTTAAATCATCCTGATGATTCCATAAATATATCCAAGTCCTCCACCATCATCCCCTACATATCTTATTATCCTAGTTGATCCATCTAATACAACATCTAGAGATGACCTAGGTAAGATGCTGAAGAAGGACGCTTATTATTTGGTTCAATATATTCCTTGTTCATGAAATTCCCATGGGTTTGGGAATTACCTAAAAGGGGAAGGTGGGGATAACTAAGGATTTTCATCCTCCATTTTAGGACTGATGTGGGATCATCCTAGGGAATGATTTTAGGTATTTCACTTCACAAACACAGTCTACATGAATAGTCTCCAAGACATTCACTATTACCATCGAAAGTTCAATAAAAACTACATACATATAGATCAAATATTATTATGAGAGTTTGAGTATCATTCTTTCTATTTCTAAACACAATTGGAAATATTATCTCAATTTTAAAGAACAAAAACAAAATAGAGGGAATGGTAAGGCAAAAAAGGCATCCTCTAGATCTAGAATGACCTCAATGCATTGATCATTGAACCAAGTGAATCTTCCATAGTTATATAATTGTAGTCTAAGTTTCACTACAGTTATACCTCTAATAACATAAAATGGGAAGAGTCTAAGGGAACAAGGAGTATGCCTTCAATATGAGCTCTCACTAAAGATGAGTACTAGGAGTTTATAGTAGAATACACATAAACACCATATGATAATTTATAGATTAACATGAAAATTAATAGTACTATAAAAAGAAACAAGAAAACTCACACCATTATTTTATTAACTAAGCACATTATAACCATAACACATGTAAATCAACAAAGTATTATTCTAATTACCATAATATTGATAATCATTCAAACATTGATAATCATGGATATGAAAAATAATTGAGAAAAAAAACAAACCCTCTACAAAAAATAGGAATTGTATTAATTAATAGAAGTGATATTAAAATAATTAATTTGGGATAAATTTAAAGTCTAGAGTGATAAATAAAAAATTATGTTAAATCCTAACTATAATTTAACAACACTTTAGAGTAATTTTTAGTTGAACCCTATATTACAATACAATTATTCCTTGTATAGATAAGGATGGGGCTCAACTCAAAATATATTGATGATCCCATCTTATGACATGATGGCTACTCATTATAGTTATAACCATAATTCACAATTTAAAATAAGAAAATCCTTACAAACCTAAAAAATATATGTGGGGGACCACTTAATTGATATAAGGTGTATGAGAAGGTTTGGCTCCTAGTTGCTTTAATTTGGCATCCCTAACTTCCAATGCATATACCATGAGGTCAAACTCCTTGTCCAACTTGAAAAATTCATTGGGGGATCCTTGAATATTACCTTGGCTTGAGTTTCCAATTTTTCATAAAATTGGAAGGGTGCTTCCATTTACACTTGGACCCTAAAAAAATAGTTAGTGCTCATTATGGACTACATTGATAGATCCATAACCACTCAGAATCATTCTTGGTTTTCTCTATAGACCTTATCCCTAATGACCTAGTCAAATTGACCTAGGTGGACTCTAAATTCCCTTTGGTCAAGTAAGGTTCCATCTAGGTGGAATATAATATAATATATATTGACCTCGAATTAGGTCAATATCTTGTTCTTTCCCTCTTATAAGGGTTTAATTTTAATACAAGGCATGACTAACCACTCCTCTATAGCATCCCTTATGTTCCTAATTTACATTTGATACAATCATGAGTTGGCATTAATTTTATCTCTCAAAATATCCTTTATTTATCACCACTTTTAGCTTCTTACACTTTATATCAATCTCTACAATCCTCTCCATATAGGCTTGGGTTCACTAGATAAGTACATTGGTCTCATCTAGAGTCTCTACTACTTTCCCAAGGATTTAAAAGATGAGAAAGAGGGCATCCTTGACCTACCTAATTATTTTGATGGGAAAATTGATTTTAACTTGATATTATAAGGTTCAAACCTATATTTTCATGTCCTCAAGGAGATTTTTAGAGATATCGTGAGTCACCCAAATAATAGATAGTGGGTCTTCAACCATCTTTTCTTTCGTAGTGGAAGTACTCACCTTGGTGATTGAGAAAATATATTGATGGGTCTACCAAATCATACCAAGTATAATAAATCCCTTAAAATATCTCATTTCCTTCTATTATATGGATTGGAGATAATCATGTTGATCATGCTTAGGTTATATACTTATAATTCTATACAATAACTCATACAACTAGATGATAAGGTGAATTCTAGACTCATAAACTTAATTCAATTAAAGGAATATTTAGATGAAGCTCTATTAACTTTAGAAAATCCTAAGATATAATCAAAAGGTTGTTTTATAAGAATGAAAGGATCAAGACCTTAAAAATCTCTGATCTGGTCCTAATGTGAGATAAGGCTCATGAAAATAAAGGCTATCAATTGAAATTCAATCCCCTATGGATTGACCCATACTAAATAGATAAAATCCTAAGCTAGAATGCCTTCTATCTCAAATATCTTAAGGGAAATGAGATACCACTTCTCATAAATGGGAGGTTATTGAAGCACTATTTCTCAACTATCCCATCCAATATAGTTTTTGAGTAATCCAAGTGGAGGTGGTAGTGTATATATTAGATAGGTTTTTTTTTCATTGTATGTTTGATTTCAATATGTGTTTGTCTTTTATTTTATGGTTTCCCTTCCTACTCTTTATTTATTTTTTGTTGTTCCCATGATGCCCAACCCTATTATTAATTACTCTAGGTGATGGCTAAAGCCCAAAAGGATTGTTAAAAAGCAAGAAGACCCAAATTCAAACCTTTGATCTAATCAAATCTAAGACGGTAATTGAAAATTTTAACATTATAGATATGAGAGGCCAATCTTTCTAAGATAATAGGTATATTTTATAAAAAATCACATCCTAATAGAGCTACCATGTTGCACTCAAAATCATGTCTCAATAATATAGTATATTATTTGAGCTAATCAAATATTATCTAGGTTTTCATAAATTTTCCAGCATCCATTCACCCTTGGATTGGTCCCAAACTCTTAATGGAAAATAATAATAATTTAATAATTAAAATTGGAAAATAATAAAAAATCATATAAAATATAAATTCTAAGTCTACCTCAAAAGGGGTATATAGGTAATCTCCACCATAGCCTTTCTAGGCTAGCTAGCAATGGAGTAAGGCCATGAATGAGACTAGAAAAATCTCTTTCAGGGATATAGATGCTCAACTAATATTAGGTAAATTCACCAACCATCTCCCATCCAATCCATCAATTCTGTAGATGAAGCTTGATAACTAGTCTAGCCTCAGTTGCTTAAATAAAATATGGGATTGAATGAAAAATGAAAATCACTTTTGCACATAGTGGTGGATGTCTATAATGTGAAAGCTTATTATGCAACTTACTACTACTTTAGTGCATCATATTTTCTATTGTGAATAAAGATACATCTTACAATTTTTGTTTTGGATAAAGAAGGGAGGATAAAATAGTTAGGTTTTAAGTGTTTTTCATCACTTTCCTCATATAAGTTATCATTTCTTATGGTCATCATGCCCCATTTTCTTCAAAATGGGGAACCCCTCTAAAAGTATCATGAAATAGATCTTCAAGATCCTTTATTTTTTTATTTTTGGTAGTGCCTACTTAAATCCTTAAAATATACATCACCCTAATTTGTTGAGTAGAAACAAACATAATTTATTTTTATAACTAAGGTAGACTAGTTCTTTTGAGAATTAAGATGCTAACATTATAGGTCTGCTTTCAATGAGAATTCTAGGAGTCTCATTTCATTATTAGAAAAACAAACCTATCACCCTTCATAGCAAATTGAAGTCTTAATAAGGGATGAGTAAGTATTAAATAAATTGCATATTTTCATGACTTAGTCATATTTTATGGATTTTATAAAAGGGAGATATTGACTTAATGAGAAGTCACCACATCACCCAATTTTTAGAGAAGCTAGTCCCCAGACCTATCAGAGATGATAGAGCCTAGGAGATCCCAACCAAATGAGAAGGCACTATATCACCAAGTGTGTTGGCTAGTATCTAGACCTATTAAAGATGTAAAATCTTGGGAGAGCTTGACCAAATGAGAAGGTTACATATCTCCTAAGTGTTAGAGCAACCATTCTATAAACCTGTCAAAGATGTTAGAGCTTAGGAGATCTTAGTCAAATGAGTAGGTACCATGTTTCCCAAGTGTCTTGGCTAGTCCTTAGATTTATTATAGTTGTTATAGCCCAAAATATCTTGACCAAATGAGAAGAACCACATCTCCTAAGTGTTGGAGTGGCCAATCCCTAAACTTATCAAATATGTTAGAACTTGGGAGAGCCTAGCTAAATTATAAGGTGACATATTACCCAAGTGTCTTGGTCAGTCCCTACACCTATCATATATGTCATATCCTAAGATAGAATATTTTTTGGACTACTTATCTCTAGTATCCATCAAGTAACTTGGCCTCTTTTAACATTGTTCTAGCCATATCTTTGATTATCTTATTCTTTCTTTCAACAACTCCATTATACTATGGAGTTCATGCTATAAAGTAATGAATTTTGATCCCATGCTTCTCACAATACTCTATGATTTCATTTGAGGTGAATTCTCCACATTTAGTAAATCATAAGACTTTGAGAGATTCAAGATATTTAGATCCATAGTTGAAAATGAGATTGGATGAAAAATAAAATGCTTAAGATATGATATTGGTGGAGAAATCACCTCAAATGAATTTATAGATTATTTTGAGAATAATTGGATCAAAAGGCATTACTCTATAATAAGAAATCCATAATAAAATGGAGTTTTTAAAAGAAAGAACATGATAGTCGAAGAGATGGAAAAAATAATGCTAAAAGATGTCAAGTTACCTGATGGATACTAAATAAAAGCAATCCAAACAGTAGTATACATCTTGGATAGTGTTCAAATAAGGGTAAATAGTGATAAATCTCCATATGAGATATGGTGTGGAAAGCCTACCTCTATTAAGTACTTCAAAATATTTGGAAGTAAATTCTACATTAGAAGAAAGGAGGACAAATTAGGAAGATTTTAATAAAGATGTGATGAAAGAATATTTCTTGGTTATTCCACTCAAAGTAGAGCCTATGTATGTTACAATAAAAGGCTATAGAAGATGGTGTAGAGAATAAATGTCAAGCTTAAATAAGGCATAAAACATATTTAACTTGACAAGGAAACCAGTAATGAAGAGTTAGATCTTGAAGAAGAATTAGATAGTGAAGAGGTTAAGGAAAAGAATGGAAAATCACCTGCAGTATTTGTTCAAAAGGATCATCCTAAAGATTAGATAATTGGTATTAATAATGAAGTATTTTAGATAAGGAGAAGAGATGCAATGAATAAGAATAAAATTTTGATTTAATGTCTAAAATTGAGCCTAAGATCTATGTTGAAGCCAATAAGGATGAGAATTGGATAATATCCATGGAAGAATAACTAAGCTAAATATAAAAGAACAAAACTAGGCATTTAGTTCCAAGACCCTCAAACAAGAATGTTATAAGAACAAAATGGGTCTATATAAACAAGCTCAATGAGGATAGAGTTGTTGTAAAAAATAAAAAATATTGGTGTGCAAGGGATATGCACAAGTAGAAGGCATAGACTTTGAGGAAACATTTGATCCAATTGATAGATTGGAATCTATAAGAATGTTTTTAGCATTATTTTTTTACAATAAGTTCAAAGTCTATCAAATGGATGTAAAGTCTTCTTTCTTGAATGGGAACATAGAAGAGGAAGTCTATATTAAACAACTAGAAGGTTTTCAGTTGTTAGATGAAGAAGATTATGTGTTTAGACTAAAGAAAGCACTATATCGTATAAAATAGGCACCTAGAGCATGGTATTCAAGATTAGATTAATACCTACAATAACAAGGTTTCAACAAAGGATGTGTAGATAGTAATCTATACTTCAAATCAGAAGGTTAGCATATGTTGATCATTATTGTTTATGTAGATGACATCATCTTTGGTGGTAGTAATAATAAAATGTTCAAAGAATTTACTACACAAATACAAAGTGACTTTGAGATTCTATGCTAGGATAAATTTCCTTCTTTCTTGGTCTACAAATAACACAATCTAATGAAGGGATATTCATATCCTAAACCAAGTATGTAAAGGATATGCTAAATAAATTTAAAATGGAAGATAGGAAACCAATTAGGACTCCCATGATAATTGTATGCAAGTTGAACAAAGAGGATGAGTCCCTTGATGAAAATTAGACTATGTATAGATCAATGATAGGTAGCCTACTATACCTAACTACATCAAGACCAAATATCATGTAAGTAGTGTGCATGGTTTCTATATTTTAGGTTACTCCTAAAGAGTCACATGTCAATGCAATGAAAATAATCTCTAGATACACCAAAAGCACAATTGACTATGGCCTATGGTACTCTACAAGTGAATATTTTAATTTTACAACATATATAAATGTTAATTGGGAAAGAATTGTGGATGAAAGAAGAAGCACTAGTGGGGTGCATTTTTCCTTGGAAACAAACTTGTTTCATGGTTGAGAAAAAATCAAGAGTTAATTACTCTTTCTATAGTAGATGCAGAGTATGTAGCAGCAGTGACATGTTGCACTCAAGTCCTATGGATGAAGAAAACACTCAAAGACATCAAGGTTGAGTATAAGTCACCTATTTCTATTCTTTTTGATAATTCAATTGCAATAAATATATTAAAGAATCTAGTGATGCATTCTAGAACCAAACACATATCAATCACCACTTCTTAAGAGAGAGGGTTGTAGATCAAGAAGTCATAATGGAATATGTGACAATTAAATGCCAGATTGTAGACATATTCACCAAATATATTCCCAAGGAATAATTTGAATATCTGAGATAGAATTTGGGAGTGGTGGATCCTACACCACATCACTAAATCACTAGTGATAGTTCATGAGTACAGGGGGAGTATCATGAAAGATTTATTAATCCCTAAAAGAAGAGAGAAAAATTAACTCAGGTATGTATACTTCTAAAAATTACTAATGAGTTTAACATTGTAGGTTCTTAGACAAAATCCTCTATCTGATAAAGGGGGAGAACACTTTAGACAAATAGTGAGGAGTCCCTTTGCCATTGATGTCAAAGGGGGAGAAAAAGGGAAAATGCTCTTTGTAAAAGTTTAGAGAAAAAGTGTAAATGTTCTCTATAAATGTTTGGAATAGGAAAGAAAGTATCTAAGATAAGTTTATGCAAATATGGCATTACCTAAGGGGGAACAAGTTTGGTATGAATAGATTCAGTTCATACTCATTAGAAGCTAATGCAAACAATGATAGAGAAGGATAAAATTACTAGAAGATTAAAACATTAAGTTTGCATCAGAGCATTTAGTTTTCCATCAATGCCAAAGGGGGATATTGTTGGCAATATTATTTCCATTGATGTCAAAAAGGACAATATGATTGTCATTGATGTCAAAAGGATGAGGCAAGATTGATGGAGAGAAGAGCATGTTTCATAGTTTCACTATGAAAATTTGTCATGATTTTATGAAGATCATCTATGTATATTTGCAAAAGAAATAGATAGAATATTTATTATGGGTTTTTTCATGTACATTCTTGAAATATGGTACATAGGTTTCATAGTAAAATCCTGAGGGTTTAGCCATGGTGTCAACAATCAAAGTTTTATTTTAATGTTGACTTGGTATAGCTAGGAACTGGTAGCTTAAGTTACAAATTAAGTCCATATCATCATTAAGAAACTATCCCTTCAACCTAGCAATCACTAGATTCAAGAAATGATCAAAGGACTATATATTTTCCTAAGTCTAAGACTTAATATATGTCATAGCTTGATCAATGGCTATAAATTAATCATGCGTAGATGATCTAATGAATCAAAACAAAGTCAAACTATCAAAGGCTCCTATGAGTAAACATGTTAGTGATAAGTGCCACATTCACAGAGCTTGTTAGATAGAGACCCAATGAGCATAAGTTTGTTAGAGTTAATGTTTGAGCTACTTGGAAGATCAATGATTAACACTTAATTAGATATTAGATATCTAATAGATCATGATGAACTCAAATTGTCAAAAAGACCTCTGAGTTAACATGTAAGTGACAAGTGTCATAATCATAATCCTAAAAAATTAATCTATGGTGTGGTTTAACTTCAAAAGGTCAACAAGTAATGCAAGGATGTCAAATTTATTAGTAGTTATAATTGATAGATATGTACAAAAGGTATGCACTTATGCCAAGTTTCATGTCCTCGAGGGTTGGAAAATAATAAAGATCAAGCTTGTTAGAAGATCTTATGGTGAGTGGGTAATCATGCAAAGGAGATCCAATGGAGTGAATAGACTAAAATGCTATAAAGTGCTTGAGGTTTATGGACATAGTGATGAGTTAAAGACCAAGCAAGTCTAAGAAGATTTATGGAGTGAAAGCAATCCAAAGAAATAGGAATTAGTGGGATGAGGTCAAAGTGTTGAAGTTTAAAAACTAAGTCAAGGTAAAGTTTATGCAAGTGAAAATATCTAATGACACATAGGAGATAAGATCTATGGATTAAAAAATGTATTTTAAAGAGTGGAACATTAAATTTTAGTAGCGTACAAAGATTTGATAGAGTAAGATAGCTTGGAGATGGTGTTAAGAAATAAATCAAAGGCTAGTATTTAAAGTGTTTAAATTATAATTCTCAAGTGGAGAAACATGAATGAACTTACATATAAGATATATATCTTGACACAAATAATGATATTGATCAATCCAACCAATAAAATATTCATTAAATATCTTATGCATCAAAACTTGAATCTAATAGATGCTATAGATAGTAAATAGAATTATAATTATGATGGTGATCCATGTAATTGAGACTCAAGAACTAACAATTCAAGTCTTAATGAACTAAAGTCTAGAATTGATATGATGTGTTACAGTACAAGTGTGAACATATAGAAGAAACAAACCCTATATCAAATGCTTATATATACAACATCTAAGATATAGTTGTTATTTGATTGGAATTGTGTCAAATGAAAATATATAGACATAGAGGCAGAAGTGCAGAGAAGATGAGCTATTATTGAAGAGTGTCAAACAAAATATATATAGACACAGAACTAGAGGGAAGAGAGGAAAAGAAGAGGCTATAAAGAGAGATGAAGTGGGTCAAATAGATACATATATAGACACAAATAGAGGGATAGAGAAGAATAATTCATAAAGAGATTGTCTATAGTATGAGCATGTTATAGATTGGACTTGTAATAGAGAATAGAGTTTGATTTATTTATGAATCAATGTTGAAATCTAGAGTTGTAGCTTCATAGCTCTGATTGGTCGGCAAAATCAGATTAGCTGATTTGGTGCTTAGTTATGGGATTGGTGTCCTTAAATGTAACCAATGAGGCTTGTAGCCAATAAGGCTTGTAAATAGTGAGGTTTTTCCAAGTGAGGTGTTGACTGTAAGGCTAGTTTAGAATAGTAGATTCTAGTAGCTATCTTCATCATGGTTTTTCCCTTTGGGTTTTCCACATATAAATATAGTGTCATGTGTATTTGTGTGTGTATGTGATCTCTACATTTATCTTTTAATCTACATATTCTTTTGAATTTACTTTAAAAAGATTAAAATTTAAAGGACTAATTTTAGTTTATCTATTGATTCACCCCCCTCTCAGTAGATAGTTATGTTCCAATAAGATCCTTATTAAATGAGAAGGTGCCACATCACCCAAGTATTAGAGTAGTCAGTCCTTAGACTTGTAAGATATGTTAGATCCTAAGAGATCATGTTTGAATGACAAGGTGCCATGTTGCTCAAATATTAGAGTAACCAATCCATAAAACTGTTAGAGATGTCACTACTTGGGAAAACTTGACTAAATGAGAAGGTACCATATCACCAAGTATTAAAACTAGTCCTTAGACCTATCAAAGATGTCAGATCCTAGGAGATCCTAACCAAATGAGAAGGTTCCATGTTGCCAAGTATAAAATTGGCTAGTACCTAGACCTATTAGATATGTTAAATCCTAGGAAAGCATGGTCAAATGAGAAGGTTACATATATCCAGTTGTTGGATTAGTCAATCCCTAGACCTATCAAAGATGTCAAAGACTAAAAAGTACTAGCCAAATGAGAATGTGATAGGTCACCCAAGTGTTTGAGTAGCTAGTCCTTGAACCTATTAGAGATGTCAAATCTTGAGAGAGCTTGACTAAATGAGAAGGCACCACATTTCCTGATAAGGTAGATGAATTAGTAGCCAATTAAGGCCTTAGAAAAGTTAGAATAAGGTATGTATGAGACCAAATAACTAATCAAGATGTACCACCTATCCCTAACCAATAAATCACCCTTCCTAAAGAAATGACATAGAATATGAAGTGTGCCTAGGTGCTAATTATTAGTTTGAGGACCAATGAGTAGACAAAATTTGTAAAAAAGTAGGAGTTAATAAAGAATCCTCTAAGAGATGTGATTGTGTGTCTACCATGCACTAGGAATTAACAAAATAGGAAGTTGGGCTTGATTGGATAGTTTTAAAACATCCCATCATCATTTTTATATTTGGATGGTGGTGGAAGATCATGGGGTTTGAATTCAACTTGATATTGAGATGTAAAGAGAGAAAATCAAACCACCAAATCAAATTTGAATTCATAGCAAGTGATCCACCAGACTCCATTAATACAAGGGTTTATATGCATACATTTATAAAATCCTAAGGGAATATCACTAATAGTTACCACTACTACCTTAGAAACACTCTAACTCTTGGCTTTCTAATTATCATAGAGAACACATATATTTTTTGTCTCATATATTTAGATCTTCTCTATTTTCCCTCTGTCTAGCTACAATAGCCACATCCTCTTCAAAACTAAAGGCCAAACTTGAGTACCAAGATACCACATTCCTAACTAGTTTGACAAAATTCAAGCACTATAATGACTTATTTAAAGTAGTCAAGTAAGTCTCTAGGGATTCAGGATCATATGATGACCAAAAAGTAGAGTTTTTGGATGTCATTCAGTCCTAAAATAAGTATAGACTTCTTAGATTTGTTACCAATCAAGAGTTATTCCCATATGTTGATTTATTCAAAAACCTCCTTCACAATGTCATCCATATGTAGTATGGGGTCTATGACTGGGTATGTTCACCTAAATATCATCACCAAATTGCCAATATCTCTAAGAACTCTTACAAAGCATACTACTTATTCTTGAACTACACCTTATCTTATGATGCATTAGTGGTGATGGTCTAAATGGGGACCTACCAAATATATGGCATCCTCTATGACTAGGCTAAAAACCCAGATGTTAAATGGGTTAACAATGAGGATATTAATGTGTACATAGTATACAACTTCTAGGAGGAAGTATAGGTAGGCATTATCTTTCCAAACTAACTATTTAGGGCCTAAGACTACTTGCACATCAATGAACCATGAGTGCCCCTCCTCCATATGATCCTCAAATGCTTAGAAATCTCAGACATGGGAGGATTGATAAACTTCAAGTTGGTCAATGCCATTTCCAACACTTGATTTATATCTAATTTATATATAATGAGATACCTCATGGATACTATCTTTAGGACTCTCTCTTTCAAGCCTTTAACTTTTCCTATATGGGTTTCTAGGGGATCAGTGGTCCATATGGTCTTATAAAATCTATATGGCCACTAGTTACACAACCACATCTAAGAAATATGCAAGAATTCATACCTAATGGTCTACCAAGAAATCAGTGAGGTCTTGATGCCTTATATATAAAAATTAATCAAGGTTTTCTTCACCACCATTAAGGACTACTAGATTTATACAGAGGACACCATGATCTGAATATTAGGTTTCCTCAAAGATCCTCTTTGATTTCTATATTTCATTGTAGACCATCTAGTGAGTAGGATATTGCTTATTATTTGGTAGAGGGTATATTGAATATTTGTATATAGTGTCAATAAAATGCATGCCCACCACTTCTAATTATAATCAAACACTACATCTACAAGGCCTTCCCTCCAATATAGAATATGGTAGATTGATAGGACTCCACCCTAGCAAGATGCAAGATCTAACACTAGGACCCCAAGGGGATAATTAAACCTCACTTGTCATGGTATTTAACCTGACTCAATATCAACTATGATCATTAGGCATAGGATGATGATGATATCTACATGGATGCCACCAAAGACTTAGAGGTGTTATCCCAGATCATAGAGAAGAAGAGGAATAAAGGAAAGAAGGTTTAGATAGGCCCATATGTGCTTACTAAAAATATTTCTCAATACATATAGTACTCAACTTTGATATCTCTTACTATCTCCTAAAGTATATTATAGGGCATCCCCCAACCATTTCCTCCTAAAGCTCTAAGTCTACATCTAATTTTTATAAATACTCTTACTCATTTCATATTTCCTCTTCTACATCCTCTAGTAAATTTTCATATCCCACTTCCTCTAATATATATATAAACCCATTGAGGATAGATCCAAACATGAGTTACTCAATGCCAAGTATCCTAGGTATATCCAACTCAACCACTAACAACTCAACCTTGGGTTACATAAATGCTAAGGTTTGATGTGGCTATCAGTCAGAGGGTGAGCCTAGAGAGAGGATCACAATAGGAAACCATACAAGCTCCCCCTCTCACACCTCTAATTTCTCCCATTTACCTTCCACCCCTCACTCCCACCACTTTCCAACTCCTAGTCCCAATACCCAATAGTTTTGCTCTACTCCCACAAACCCTCTTGGTGCCCAATCTTGTAAGCATGATGCTTCCATCATTATCTATGATTCCTCCATGAATATCCCCCATGTATCTTATTATCATATCTTGTATATCTAATATAACATCCATAACTAACCTGGGTAAGAGGTTGAATAAGAAGTAGAAGGCAAATCACACTCTAAATCTAGCTTGAAGTCTTTATTCTCTAGTTTAACCAAATTTCTTCTAGCCCCAATCACAACACATCAATACCTTTCTCCCAATCCCCCTCTTTTCTTGACCCAAGGTTACTTGGTATTTTCTTTTGACCAACCCATTTCTTCCCTTTTATTTAACAACCCTTTTCCTAGGGCAATTCTGACTAGTTTAATTTGACCTAGGAATAATATAACACACATATGTTTCTATGGGCCTCCCTTTTCATCCTTCTTCCTTTCAATCCTATGCCCCCTCCACCTCCACTATTTTCCTTATTCAGCCCATCCACTTCTTTTATCTCCTTTCCACCTCATCCTCCACTATTCGCCACCATTTCATCCACCCCTACTAGACCTACTTAAACTTGGGGAATGGTCCCAAAGTTAGAGGCACTGGAGATGACTACCTAGGGTAACCCATATGTATAATAAATATTTGATTGAGCTTTCAAAATCATGAAGAGGACATTGATGTAAAGGCTTATCTAGGAAGTGAACTTGTTAGTTTGGCATACCCATTAGGATATGTTCTCCCTCATCAAGGTGAGGACTTTCATTAAGGAAGAAAGGATAGCTGAGGACCCACTATTCATTCTTTAGGTGACTCATTTTATGTTAGAAAGTCTCTTTGAGGACATATAGATCTAGGTTCAAAATTTATAATCCCAAGTGAAGATCAATTTTCCCATCAGGTTTATTGGGTAGGTCAAGGATGCTCTATTTCCACTCCTTTTAGTCCTTGGGAAAGTAGTAGAGATTCCAACTTAGACCAATGCACTTATCCAACAAACCTAGGTCTACATGGAGATAATTGTATATATTTACAAAAAGTGCAAGAAGATATAAGTGGTGATCAATAAAGGGGTGTTCTTGGAGCTAAAACTAATACCAATCTCAAACTTTGGGTTGTATTATACATATATCACAAACATGAGGGATACTATAGAGGAGTGGTTAGTTTAGATCACAATGCAACTATACCCTTAGAAGAGGGAAAGAAGAAGCTATTGACTTATTTTTAAAGTGATCAATATCTCTATGTTATTCCATCTAGATGACACCTTACTTAACTAAGGGGAATTTAAAGTCCACCTAGGTCAATTCAACTAGGTCATGAGGGATAAGGTCACTAGATCAAACCAAGAATGAGATTGGGTGGTGATAGATCTATCATTTCAATCCACAACGAGCATCAACTAGGTCTTCAAGGTCTAAGTGACAATGAAATCATCCTTCCAATTCTACTAGAGACTAGTGAATCAAGTTGAGGTAATATTTAGGGAGCCTCCAATGATTCTTACCAAGTTGGATAAGGAATTTAACCTTATTGTAGCCATTTTATAAGCTAAGGATGATAGATCAAAGTTGTTAGGATCTAAACCTTCTAAGTTTCCTCCTCCTATCAATTAAGTGGTCCATCATAAAACAATTATGGGTTTGAAGGGATTTTATTGTTTTACATTTTTAATTACAATTTTAACTATAAGGAGTGGCCATCATGGCCCATGATGGGATCCTCATGATATTTATAGGTGATCCCCATCCTTATATATATAAATAAAAACTATATTATAATATAGGGGTTGACTAAAAATTGATTGAAATTATTGTCAGATTATAGCCAGGGTTTCACCTACTTTTTCCTTCATCTCTCTAGACTATAAATTTGGCCCAGATTGATTATTTTAATAGTACTTAATTATCTTAAGGAATACAATTCTTATTTTATATAGAGGGTTTGTTCTATGTCTCAATTCTCTTTCATCTCCATGTTTGAATGATTATCAATGCTAGGTTAATTAGATTAATACTTTGTTACTCTATGTGTGATATGGTTATAATGTGCTTATATATTATAATCATTATGTGAGTTCTCTCATTTCCATTTTGTAATACTTTTAATTTGAGTGTTAATATATAAATTACCATATGGTGTTTATGTGTAGTTTACTATAAATCCCTAGTACTCATATTGAGGGAGGGATTATATTGGTGCATACTCTCATTTCCCTCGAACTCTTCCCACTATATGTTATTGGAAGTAAAACTTTAGTGAAACTCGTTATATAGTGGTATAACTAAGATAGAGTCACTTGGTTCAATGATTAATGCATTAAGTTTATTTCATACCTATAGGGTCCTTTTTATGCCTTACTTTTCCCTCTCTTTTGTGTTTGTTCTTTGAAATTGAACTACTATTTCCAATTGTATATATAAATAGAAAGCATAATACTAAATTTATCATAATAATATTTGACTTGTGTGTATGAAATTTATATTGAACATTCCATGGTGATAGTGCATCCCTTAGATATTATTCACATAGACTCCATTTGTGAATTTAAATACATGTATCCATGCCTTAGGTTGGTCCTAAATTAGTCCTATAATAAAAGACTAAAGTTTTTAGTTTTCCCCACCTTACCTTTTAGGGAATTCTCAACCTCATGAGAATTTCATAAACATGAAGATATTGGAAAAAACAAAAATGGTGGTAATTTATTTTGAATCTAAACTGATAGGTCCCAATAGTTTATATTTCAGTGACTATCTCCCAAGATCCTAGATTATTCCATGTGTCAGCATCTAACTTCATTTGAAAATATTTTTTAAGTGACTAAGTTTTTTATTTTTGTGATTATCTAGGTTCATAGGGTTTGGACATATGTCTTCATCTTGATATTTCATAGTTTATTTATAAGGTTATAATTCCTTACACCTGTGAAACTATGATTGTGCCATATGTCTTCATCTTGGTCACTCTCTACTATTGAATCTAATGGCTAGGTCATAATCCCTCTATATAAGTGAGATCATACCACTTGGCATGATATCACTCATCTACATCTTGTTAGGTAGGTGTACATAGTCAAATATTGAAGACCCTTTGGATAAGTCCAAACCATCCATTAGAACCATCCCATTAACTTGCTACCTATATACATATAAAAAGATAGTATAGAGCCTATAGGCCTATAAATTATTAGGATCTAAACACATGTCAACATCTCACTAAACCAAGACCAAAGTTATAATGTACATGGTATAAAGCTCAGTAACTAATAGAAAGAGTAAGATCATGATGCATGTTGGCATCTCAATCACTCACTCCTAAAAGGGGTAATAAGGTATAAAATGTAGAGGTTTATCCCAATATGTAAATGAGAGTAAGATAAATGTCACATTATGAATAAATAAATGTATATAAATAAAATTAAAGATTAGTTACATGATAAATAAACATGTGGAAAAGTAGGTGACTCAGTGAAGTGATTAGGAAACCATGATCAACAACATTGTGCCTCTTATTTCCCTCTAGATAAAGTGGATTTTTTTTTTAAATTTATGCCTTAAATTAAATGTAAATATACATCTATCATTTTAATATGACCAAGCATCTAAATTGGTTTCAGTCTGGAGATTGAGAAAAATGTCCACACAAGTCTTGATCAAGCAACACATTGAAAAGTGTCAAAATACTTAGAAGCTCAACTTGAACACTTATTTTTAATTCAACACATAATTTAAAGACACAAAATTGGACCTAAAAAGTGTTATAAAGAGAAATTTTTCATTCTTAAAATAGTTAGGTAGTCAGAAACATAAACTAAGTGCCAAAAAGTCTAATTAATGTGTGATTCCCACACTCCTTGAGCCTAATAAATCTAACAAGACATGATTTTTTGAGAGTAATCAAATGACTTTCATAGGTTTAACCAAGAGGATAACCTCAATTATTGATCATGGGTATTTTAAAAAATATTAATAGAACTATTAAAATGTGGTCCACATAAGACCTTATCTTGATGCTCCCTCAGTGGGCCATGGGATTCAATTTTATCTTGTATATTTTATAATGAGGAATTTTTTTATATGATATCATTTTACCATTTTAATCCATGATGGCCATGAGTGGGATCTTATGCCTCTTGGAGTCAAGTCCCACCTTTATCTTTTCTATAGATACTGCTTTGCAATAACTTATAAGGGTCAACTCTATCAAATTAATGATAAATTAATTTTTTATATGTAAATTAATTTGGTTATCTTGAATATCTTCCAATTTAATTTTTATTTAATTGATTAACACTAACTATAGAGGACTACAAATTGTGTTTTTTTGTAGAGTTCATGTATTACCTAGGATGTGTTTCTTGTTATTTTATGTAGGTTATTTGATCCTTTTCATTTTATGTAAGGTATATAAGGATGTATGTTTAATTAAATACAAAATAATTTAGTTTATTCATTAAAGGACTATTATAATCAATATTTTAATTTTTCTCCTTAAACCCTCTCCTTATGTGACTAGATGTCGAGCCATTATGAAACTTAGTATATAGTGGTGCAAATGTAGTTAGGCATGTTTTGGTCCTAGAATAATTTGTATAAGTCATTTATTTATAAGGATTTATTTTATAACTTACTTTATCTCTCTTTTGATTTTTTTTGTAAACAAGTGATATTTCCCCTTATTTATACATAGTGAAGTGAAGAAAAGTAGATATTTGAATTTTTATCTAATAGAACTAGTTTTATTGGAAGTGTATAAACTTTGTCTATTAGTGGGTAAACTACTATTAGACCTTTTTTGGTAGTGCTACATCTATTGGTTTTCTATTCTAATAAGGATATTTAATGGAGTCTAATACCTATAGCTCATTCTCTAGATTATCTAAACATCAATTCTAAAGTGAGAGGACATAAGTCCCTCAAAATCTCCCTAGACTTGTTTAATACATCTAACCTATATGTGCATATAGAATTGAGATATTGGACCAAAAAAAATTTAATGGTGTAAATAGGGACACTAAGTATAATATTTACACCCATAATTTACACTTTCCCATCTTGTTACATGCCTAAATACACTAGAAAATTGGTGATATAAGGAGGGCTCCCATTCTCATTGTTTAACAAAGATTTAGGCTACTAGCCTATCTAAGAGTAACTTAGAGCCTACTATGCATATCACTAGATATTGAGTTGGTCCTGGATGATTAATAATATACCCATTATAATTCCATAGCAAAACTAGAATTTCTATAGGGAGACCAAGAATTGTGGTTATACATACTAGCTCATCCTCTTAGTTTATCCCTAATATACCTCCACCTATATTTACACCTATGACATGGTTGGTTTGTTCTTCTATTGACATTATTGTAATTTCCTATGATCTATCAAGGAACATAGAAAGGTACCTCCAAATATTCACATAAGGTGTGGGGTGTATCATTGAAGAACATGTAACTTCATACAAAACTAATCTTAGGATTATGAATATTGAACATGAGGACTTGCCTACAATATTTTCCCATTAACTTTGATGGATACAAAATATGATTCATTTATACACTTTCCTAAAGGCTCCATAACAAATTAATATAAATTAATTAATATGTACCTTTCTTAGTTTGTGTAACTAATTAATGCAAGTGTGTTATACCAATATTTTATCTATGTCAAAAAGGAACCTAACAATCCAATAAGGAATTTAAATGTTATTTTTTAGTAGATGTATAGCTCAATCATGGTGCTCTATATACTAGATGCCCAAATATCCCTTAACATGTATAAGAACACACTAGATCCTTGTATGATATGTTTCTTCATAGAGATCCTTTAGTGGTAGATCTAACCCTAGGATACACAAAGTCCATCAAAGTAGATAAAAAATTGAACCCTCAAGGTAAATAGTCATCAACTATCCCAAATATGTTTCCAAGTATGCTTAGTTTAAACCCCCTCTTTTCCACTACCTAAAATATACCCATGCCACACCCTATACTAGTGACAAACCAACTTCCATTAAGACGCGTTGCTCTTAATCAACCCCTAGGTTTAATTATCTAAATCAATAATGAATAATGCCCCAATATCATATCAAACACTAGTTCTTGCTATGAACAATTTCCAAATCTAACCCAAAGATTCTACCAAGACTAAGTTAGATGTTATATAATACATGGTACATAAGCTCAATAATTACTTCTTGGGTCTCCAAAGACAATTTGGAAATAATGGTGCTGAGAGTTAGAACATGAAATTAACTTACCAAAGATACAATCATGTCCATAACCATTATAACAACCAGCTATATCCCCCACCTAATAAGCTACCTAGGATCAACATTTATAAGTCACCCTTGCCAAAATAGTGTTGTCTTCACAATACAACCTAGCATGGTGAGTTCAAATTCATTCAATTATATAGAGAATTTGACATTTTATAGAAAGAGATGGAAGAGTATGAGATAATCCTAAACAACCCAAAGGTTACAAATCAGAATGAGACCTATAATGATCCAAAATCCCCAAGCACTCCCATGGTGTTAGAGATGTTATATTTACCTATCAATATGGAAATTGATCCATAAGATTTCACCAATGAGGTATATGATTTGAAAAAATTCTAAAGGAGTAACTACACTTTTAGGAATGAGACACAACAACATATCATTAACACATCAACTCATCCTAACAATGGTGAAACTCCTCCTAATCCAAGAGTAATGAATGATCCTCTACCCAAAAATGAAAATAATCCTAGGCCACCTAAAGATATCTAACCTATCACTAGCAACATTGGGTATACTAAGTAGAGGACATGAAGTAGATTAAGAAAAACATAACTTTGTATGAGATTGTCTAGATAACTAAGCAAACATATCTCCTCCTAAAACCCCTCATGGATAAATTGATTTAGCTCAAACCCAAATGTGTGCACACTAACGTATTGATACACATGAATAAGGATGAGGTCCCAACTTTCCTCCTTAATATTAGGTTATTTGGGAGGAATATTAGTAATTTTTTAGTTGACTCAAGAGCCTATAAAATGTCATGACTATGAGAATTTTTAAAAAACTAGGATCAACACTTATTAAGTTAGAAAAAATTATGGTCTAGTTGAATAATTTTCAAGCTAAGGTAGTGGTAAAGCTCTTGAATGTCCATATATAACTATAATATGAGCCTAGGGTCTAATAATTCATGGATGTTCTAGTGAAAATCCCAAAGTATTATAGGATGTTTCTTAGTAGAAACTAGTATAAAAAATTGAATAGGTACATGGCTATTGACTTCTCCCATATGTGGTTGTGTAGTCATATAAAATGAAAAAATTGATAACTTGAGCATGGATAATGACACCCAACCCATAGGTCCCTTTTTCTTCCTCTCATGACCCTCATATGATTATTTTCATCAATTCCCAATAATTCATAGCCTTCTATATTTCATCCTAGCTAAGATAAGACCCTCTTTTCATGATCAATCCATCCCCCTAAGTCTCATTTACCTATGACAATAGCACCCAACCAGGACAAGAGCATTGGTGCCACTTTTATTCACTTTTGGTGCTATTTTCCAAGCTAAATTTTGGCCCTAATGATCAATTTATTCTAGTTCCCCATCCTTCTCCTTGTCAGCCTAAAGCAAGTAAATTCAATCCATGACCAATAGATACCTATAAAAACCCATTAAAAGATCATTTGGAGAGGGTTGGAAAATATAATCAAGCAAGCAAGAATTTAAGTGAAACCACTTAGACAATCTTACCTATTCTCTACATGCAACCATTTAGTATAGTCTTAATCACCTCTAAATCTCTATGCTAGTCCCTAGTCATCTCAAGCATACCTAGTTTAGCATTTCCTTTCATTCTCATATCAAAATTTCACCAAGAAATTTCAAAGGGAGAATTACATATGGCTTGATCCCTCTTCAGAGTATTGGTATGTAGGTAACATGCCCATACATGGGGTTTGAAGCACATCTAATGTATCTTACACACACTAACCCTTTTTCTCTATTTTTCAAAACTTTGTTTAATTAAATTAAAGTGTTATAAATGAATATAATCATTTCTATAGGGATCATTTTTTACAATGAAGCTTTGAAAATTTAGAGATAGTGTCACGTAGACCTATTAAACAAAATCCAAAAAGCTGAAAATCTCAAGAAAATAGAATCAAATAAGGAAGATAACACTAGTGCCACTCCTATCCAATTTTAGAACTATTATCCAATCAAAAAATTAAATCCAAAATCCTATTTGTGATAGTGTCCTAAGCATACATAGTGAATATCAGACCCTATCTCAATCGGATCAACACAACTAAGCTAAGTTTTATTTTTTCCCATTTATTACTATTTTTAGAAAAGCTCTAATTAAAAAAAAAATCATAAATTAGTATCTTATTTATTTCATATTATTTACTTATTTATAAATTTATATCCTTTAACTAAATTAGGAATAAAACCCCAATATTCCCAAAATTGTTAAATCATTTGGTGAACCTGACTTACTTCATTTGCATATAAAAACCTTAGAAACCCTAGGGTAAATTTCCTACTCATTTTCCTATAATTTTATAATGTTTTAACTTCATAATAAAACATAAATTATCATTAAATTTTAAAATTTTGTAGCAACTTTAAAATAATTTTTCTTTCCAACCCTAGTTTCTCATACTAGGTCCCAGTATTTTCCTAGCAATTTTATAAACATTTTATAAAATTTTGATAGCATATTTAAATCAAAAAATACATTAAAAATTCAAAATTAAATATTAATTCTCAAAAATATTTATTATTCTAAACCTTATTTGCATATACTAGGTCTTATTCAATCAAACATTTTTCAACATTTTTCTAAATTTTTAGTTGCATATTTCACTCAAAAATTCACTTTCAATTTCAAAATTTTCATAGTAACTATTCAAATAATTAACTTTAAAACCATATTTTCATATAATATGTCTTATTTCTTTTGAGATATCACCTTAAATTTTAATATCAGATTTCAAAAATGGGTCTCACTTATTTCCAAATATTTCTTACATTTATTGCAAATAATAAGGAGACCGTACTTGGTCCTATCATGTACATGAATGATGAAGTTTACCATATTTTAGTGAAAAGTTTCATTATTTCCCTTTCATGGTTAATTTTCATAATAATGGATGATATTACTAAATTTATTGCTAAACATGCACAATATTTCAATATCTCTTTTGCATACTCTCTCTCTCTCTCTCATGCAAAATAATTTCCAACTCTATTTTGATAAACATTTTAGAAATATTATGTTACAAGTCAAAGATATTTATACATTAATTCACAAATCCATGATATCTACAATTTTTTTTCTATCTCTCATATGGAGAAAAATTCAATTTTATCTTACCATACATATTAGACATGTCATAGCACATGTAAAAGTTCTTTCTGCATTAGTGCACAATTTCATTCTCTTTATCCCTTGTTTGATCTCTATCATGTGGAATATTATTTATAATAATATTAATTTATAACTTATAACTCCACTTACATGAATTTCATACCATATACATGGTTTTTACAAAATCTAACTACCACATGCCAAGTTTCAATGTCATATCTTATGCATAAGAAAGAATTTCCTTCTCCTCTTCTCCCCCAAGAGGGTGATATCTAATTTCCCTCTAGCCACATTTATGCTATCAACCATCCAAAATATGAGGTAGACCATACTACTATTTCTAATGCATACATTTAGCCTATATCTTCTTCAAATCCTCTTCAACATATATGCTTACATGTTTAATCAGAAGAAACTAGGGTTTGCACTTGTGAGACTCTAAAGAATCAAATCACCAGTATGAGAAAGACATTTTTAGATTTACAAACATATAATAAAATATTACATTAAAATATTACAACATTAGAAAAATTATATTATAAAAAAAAAATCTCAAAGGCACCCTGATGTCAATCATGTATATGCACCTTCGGCTAGTTAATTAGTCACAATCAACGTTACATATCAAAACAAGAAATCAAAACAAAGTAACTCTAAAACTAGTGATCCAAGACACATGAAAAGATAAAATAAGAGTTCAAGTGAGGTATTAAGGGAAATGATTAAATCTAAGTTGATTAAACTACCTCCTCTACATCCAGTGAGAGGATCTAGATATTATTCTGCATATCATAGAATACATGGGCATCACACAGATTCATGTTTGACATTGAAACAACATATAAAAAATATGATTGGTAATGAGGACCCTATATAATTAAATCATTCGAGTAATGCATAGTGAAATAGGAACACATTCACAAAAGGTCAAATCTATTAACAATATAAAATTGGTTACCAAAGCATAACTCAGAATAATAAAAGGATCAAAAAGCAAAATCAAATCAACAAATAGTACCATAGGCATAGGTAAAGAATGAAAAAGATGATAATATACCTCTCTAAAATGAGGATCAAATTTCAAAGTAGTATGGGTTTTGTCAAAAATATCTACAATAGTTTGATTATTAAGTTCAAGGGTTGGGAAAGAATGCTCAAGGCATCACTACTCATATTCTAGCAATTGATAATTTTTGTCACCAAGGTTTAAGATTGATTGAAAATCCTAAGTAAAATCATTCACAAAAATAATTCATCAAAGGAAAAGATCCAAATACAACAAAATTCAACAATAGCATTCCATTGGTTCAAAATCAAGATGATAATGATGAATAGAATAATATAGGTTATTATGATTTCCAAGATACCAATAATTCAGAGTCATATTCACAACCATTCCCTTACGTTTCACAATTATTAATGATTACTTTTTTCAATATAGGACAACATGATATGGAGTTTCCCATGAGACTCATTGATTAGTATCATTTCTTCTCATAATTACTTGTACATATTCTCTTTTATGTTTGATTGTAAATAGCTCAAATACTTCAAAATACAAAAACATTCAAATATTTAAAAATATCAAAAACATTTCAATTATATGCATTATCCATGATTTACATTTTTACTACTATGATAGACTTACATATGTTGTTTTATGCTATTGTTTGTTGATTTATCAGCATTACCATGCTTCACTTGATCTTCTTTGAGTGTGTGTAGTGACATCCAACTCTTTGATTGTTTCACCCAACCCATTGAGGGGGAATCCTACTTCCACATCAAGACATAAATCAATATACATACCCACTTGGGGCATCTTGTACATGACTACACCATCTAGGTTATGTCATTCCTAAGCCACACACTTTAGTTATCATGTTGATGTACATTAATTACTAGCTTACATAAATTTCTATATTGACATCTTATTAGTATATAACACTTGTGTATTTCTTAGCATATACCTAATATTGTACTAAACATGTATTGCATACTTTACCTCTTGCTTTGATTAAGTTAGATGTGATTTTATCTTTTTGGTTTCTTACATGCTTTCTTTTCTTGCTTAGCATTATCTTGATGAGATTGCATTTATGAGTTCCTATTTATCTCTTGTATGTGTCTTAAGACATTTGCCAATGTTATTTACTTCCATTCATATGTGTGCCTTAGGTATTTTCCAATATCCTTTTCATGTACTCCTCTATGTGATTGTGGCTTTCATGCCAATTTGTTTATTTCAACTATATGTGTATGTGGCATTTGAACATGCCTTGTATGCTTTATTTCTAGTTTGTGTGATATGTGCCCATGTCCCTTATTTTTTTGTCCCCTTATCCACTCTTGTACACTTCTTGCCTTTTGTGCTTGTTTCTTTATTGATTTTGATTGTATGCAATGCCATGATCCATATCATGCATTATTCATGTTTTCTTGGATGCCATGATGGACATCATGCTCTATCCTTCTAACTAACAACTAAAGACTAACTAGAATTTAAATTATAGTGTAGTACATTACACATGATATTACATTTCTATATTTATCTAGGCATACCCCTATTGATCTAACAATCTCTCATTACAACCCATGTTATATCTTAAGATATCTTGTTGATTATCATTGATATATCATATATTCGTGCAACATAACACACTTGTAGGGATCTTTCTTCTGAGGGTAGTCATTATAGGGTCTCCATTCCTACCCTTAGAAGAGGGGGAAATAAATAGGTGTTTTTCTACATAGATTAGAGTTCTTATGGGTCTAAAAATCTAGTTTCAAAACACTCAAGTCAAAAACTAAACATCAAACTAGTTAGAATAGATGAGGTAGATAGTTAAGAATCTATAATAGTCATTAAATTTGGCCCAAGACAATAGTGTCAAGATTAGACTACAGTGTTAGTGGTTCTAATGTCCATTTATAGTTATCCTATCAAACAATAAAAAACTAGATTTTCTAGAACCAAATAGAAAGGTAAGTTTAGTTATAGTTTTGTCAATTATAATTTATACTAGAGTCAACATTTTAGTATAGTTTTACTCAAAGAATCTAGAAAAAGGGGGCATCATGCATAAAATTATGGCTCTCATTTCTAGTTTTATAGAGGGCAGTTAGTACAACTTTTAGATTAGAATCCATGTTTTAGACACCAGTGATTGGGGGTAATGTGATCATCACATTTTTTTGATTTCTTTCCTAGTTCATCATTATCTAGACATTCTCAACAGTTGCATTCCTTAATCCATCTATATGTGGTTGGAATAATTTTTGATTTGGATTTCATACAATCCTAAATTTCAAGCTCTTGAGTGGCTTCCACATAAGCTAGATTCTTAGTTTTGGAGTGGCTTTCATACAAGCCTAATTTTCATCTTTTAAAATGGCTAAGAGTGGCCTAGTTTCTAGCATATAATCAGGTATCCATGCCAACATTATCAAATCATAGTAAATTCATGGGCTTTAGGAGCCATCTTATATGACACATATTTTATACCAATATCATTTTACATCTTCACTTCACGAGGCAATGATGAAGCCAAAAGGCAAGCCTTTGTATTCTTGAGCTACCTATTCAAAAGGATTGGACACACAATCTAAACATTGATCAACACATTCATGATAACCTAGCTTTACTTAGTGGGAAACAATGGAGCCAAATGGCTAGCCTTTGTATTCTTGAAAAACCTATTTAGAGGAATTAGACACATAGTCCAAACATCGATCAACATATGCATGATCACCTAGCTTCATGTAGTAGGCAATGATGGAGATAAAGGGATAACCTTTGCATTCTTGAGACACTTACAATGAATTTATCACTTAGATCTATTCATGATATTACTCTTGGTACATCACACATCCAACATCACTCAACATTACTCAATATCAAAATGGGTTTTGTATTAGTCTACATACCCAGTGAGGTGTATTCATTTCTTTTTCTTCCTCTCTTTAACCAAACTTTATATGTTCTTATTTTAGATATAGTGTATCTAATAAGAATTGATCTAAATTTTAATTTCTCTTATAGAATAACACTTTATAGCATGCTCTCTCTATGAAAAATCAACATCACACAAGCTTCATGAGCTTCATCCTTGTAGGTAAGTTAATGTACACTTTCTTTTTTTCTTTTATCCTAGTATTTCACTTTGCTACATCACTAGAATAAAGGGGGGAAATGTAGTCATATAAAATGCAAAAATTGGTAACTTCCACATGGCTAATGACACCTAACCCATAGGTCCCTCTTTCCTATTCCCATGACCCTCATAGGCTTGTTTTCACTAATTCTCAATCATCCATATCCTTTTAGACCTAATCCTAGCTAATCTAAGACCCTCTTTTCATGACCAATCCATCCCCCCATGTGTTATCTACCCAAGAGAATAGTGCCCAAATAAGACAAGAGGACTAGTGCCACTATTGTATGATTTCAACACTATTGTCCAAGCTCATTTATGGCCCTAATGGTCAATTTATTCTATTTCCCCATCCTTCTCCTTGTTAGCCTAACATGATAAAATTCAATCCATGACCAATAGATCCCTATAAAATCCCATTCAAATATTATTTGGAGAGGGTTGGAAAATAGTATCAAGCAATCAATAATACAAGTGAAACCACTTAAACAATCTTCTCTATTCTCTACATACAACCATCCAATATAGTCCTAAGCACCTCTAAATCTTCATGTCATTCCCTTGTCATCTCAATCACACCTAGTTTATCATTTCTTTATATTCTCATATCACAATTGCAAAAAGCACTTTCAAAGGGAGAACTACATATGGCTTGATCCCTCTTTAGAGTATTGGTATGTAGGTAATGTGCCCACATATGAGGTGTGAATCATGTTTAGTACATCTTACACACACTAATCCCTTTTACCTAATTTCCAAAGTTTTGTTCAAGTACATTGAAGGCTTATAAATGAAGAGAATCATCTCTACAAGGAGTATTATTGATAGTAAAGCTTCACAAATTCAGAGATAGTATCACATATGCCTATTGAACAAAACCTAAAAAGATAAAACTCTCAATACAATAGTGTTGGATAAGTATAACAACATCAATACCACTCTTATCAACTTCTAGTACTCCTATCCAATTATAAAATGAAAGATAAAATCCTATTTATGACATTGTCCTAGGCCTACATAGTGAATACCAAACCCTATCTTAGTTAGATCAACATAGTTTAACCTAAGTCCTATTTCATCCTTTTTATTACTATTTTAAAAAAATATCTAATTAAAAATAAATTTCACAAATTAGTAGCTTATTTATTGCATATTATTTATGGTTTATCAATCCAAACCCTTTAACTAAATTAGGAATAAAACCCTAATATTCTAATTTTTTTTTAAATCAAGTTGCTTTGGAGAGGTGTAGAAAATAAGACATGTGTTGATAGAGAACCCAAAATGGAACACATGATCATATAATAAAACATTAATAGTTAACATATAAACTTAGTATCCTCTAACATAGGTGTTTTACTTTGTCTACAAAATGTACTAAAAACCAAGCTAATAAAGATCTTAAATCACCAAGTCAATGGTCCTTGTAATTTTATGGGGCCCATTCTAAAAAAGGTTATAGATCATGAATTATTCTCATTGAACTACTATGGAAATGACACCTATCTACCTATACACTATAATTCCCTTGTACTAATAACTTGGTGGAATATGAATTCTTGATCTTAGGATTTTAGTTTACATTGAGAGATAAGGTCAAAGAATTGAGAGTATTTGGGGATTATAAACTACTAGTGAGCTAATTCAGGAATAAGTTATAATGAAAGATGTACTATTCAAGGAGATATAAGAATATGTAATGTGATTTGATATAAATGTTTTATGTTGTAAATGTCATCCCCATTCTTAGAGAAGAAAACTAGGTGGTTGAATCATTAAAAACTATTATTACAAACCTGACACCCTTAAATGACCCAGGGCTACAAAACATTTCAATAGATCTCATTATGTGTCTTTTAGTCCTTGAAAATTAATAAATTCTAGGTCTTTGAGGATGAGTGTCACATTTTAGAATTATTCATTAGTTTAGGAGTATTTGAGACCCAAATTATAGATGAGGCATAAAGAGATGACCCTAAGGGTGAGGGCTATGACTAGGATGGTAATATGAAATTTAATGAAAATTGAGTTTCAAAAGGTATGATGTCCCTTGAGACAAGGTTTGACCTTAAAAACCCCACACATAGACCTAAAAAACCAATACATATGAATTAGAGGTATATAATTATTAATCTTGGAACCAGCCATGAGATGTCCATATTGGCCCACATTATACCTCTATTGATATTTAACAACTCAATTTTTTATAGTAATGAGACATTATTTATTGGGCCTATGAAAACCTTAAGGTATTTTAGCTTAAGTTAATAACCCATAATATGTCACTCGAACAACACTAGAAACCTTTTAGATAGAGATAATGACATATGAATCTAATCCTAAAACTAATTATTCATAAGGATGTCCATAAGACTATATTATTCAAGATCTTCTTCCTAATTATTCACTTGATGTGGGTAGCCAATTTGGGGTCTATTCACAAGAAAATTGAGAAATTAGGTTGTGTGGATTTTAAAAACCTGAACAAAGATTCTAAAAATGATAATTATGCTTTTCCATCCCTTGATGAGGTGATCCAAATGATCAGTGGATCCTTGATGATGTCCTTCTTGGATGGATTATCAAGGCATAACTAGGTTCTGGTAAATCATGAAGATAGAATGAAAACAACATTTACAACTAATTAGGTCACTTTTACTTACAAACAAATACCCTTTGGCATTATTAACATAATATCCACCTTTTAGAGATTTATTGAATTTGATTTCAAAGGTATGAAAGGTGAATGCATTGTTATTTACATGGATGACTTGACTAGTTTTTAAAAACATAGGTTTGATCACATTCACCACTTTAAAAATATATTCAAGAGGTGTAATAGTTATAGGATCTCACTTAACCCAAAGAAAAGTACATTTGGTGTGATAGAAAGTAAACACCTTGGTCAGATCATCACCAAGGAAGGTATTTATATTTACCTTAAGTGTGCTAGTGTGATTTCAAATATACCTTTTCCTAACATTAAAAAAAGAATTAATATCATTCTTTGGTAAGATTAAATTTATATGCAAATTCATATCTAGTTTTTAAAAGATCATTAAACATCTAAATGAAACGTTGAATCATGAATAATAGGTGGAGTGGACTCCTATATCTAGGAAATCATTACAATAAATCAAGTAAACCATCATGTATACATTGATCTTAATCATCCCAAACTACATGGAGGAATTATACATTTATTTATTTTCTATAGAGCACACCCTAGTTGTAATGATCACCCAAAAACTAGGTGAAGATGATCACCCAATCACTTTCATGAGAATAAACTTGAAGGATTTAGATATGAATTATTCTACCTTAGACAAACATGCCTATACCATATTCAAGTTTGTTAATAATTTCATGCACTTCATTCTTATAAATAAGGTGCATGGCATAATCCAAGGTCCATTTATAAAGATAATGTTAGGGAAGAATGATCTAGGATAATGTAGAGGTTAATGGATGGCCAAGCAATAAGAGTATGACCTTGAGATAAAAATTGTAAAGCTAGTTAGAGGCCAAGGTCTTACTCAATTGATCAGTGAAATTGACCCAAGGATCAAAATTGTGTAATTGAACTAGTTATAAATGGTACATCAATAATGGTATGATCCAATTTTCCACTACCTCTTTTATGGAAATCCTCCTCCAAGACTTAATAATATGTATAAAAGAGCTCTCAAGTTGAAATGAACCCACTACATGATGAATAAGGGAGTTATCTATAGAAATAAATATGAAGCTATACATCTTAGATGTCTATCCAAATAATAATCTATGGAAGTCATGACTAGCTTCCAATATAAATTAGGTAGTAGTCATCTGTTGAGGACAACAACTACTCATAAAATCTTGTGATCTAGGTATTATTAGCCCACCATATTCAAAAATTAGCATGCTCATATTTTTGCATGTGATCCATGTCATAAATTTACCAATATTTAATTTCATGTATTAATTCCTCTTTAGCCTATGTTATAAGAGTATATTTTCACTCAATGAAGACTTGACTTCATTGGAGTAATCAACCCACACTCATCAACTGGCCATATATTCATACTTACAACATATTATTTTTACACAAGGTGGAAAGAGGCATTGGAGACCAAGAATATCACAACCAAGGAAGTCATAAATATACTTAAAGAAAATATAACATGATTTAACACTCTAGCCTCAGTAGTCTATGATGATGGAGCTTCATTCGATTCAGCTAGGATAAAAAAATGGGCTTATGAAAAATGGGATCACCTTTAGGTTTTGATCAAACTACTACCTACAAGGGAATGATTTGGATTATTTAACCAATAATAAATAAACCAATTCCATCAATAAATATATATAAAAGAAGCCTAGGGACTATAATTAACATTTGAAATATGCTCTTTGGGATGACCACACCAAATATACATGATCTCTCAAAAATTTGCATTTTCTACTAGTATATGGGTTGGAGACTATATTCCCAATGACCCTCAACTTGAAAAATTAAAATTTTATGCATGAGTACATGAAAAATATTGAGAAGACAAACTTAATGCCCATGGACATTATCCAATTAGAGGATGAATGAGAAGAGGCTCTACAAAACTTCAATAGACATCAAGTTAATGTCAAGATATAGTTGATAAGAGGGGAAATATCAATTCCTTTTAGATATCAGACATAATCCTTATATAGGATAAATCATATGATAAGAAATAAAATCATGATAAACTTGATCCAATTTGGATTGGCCCATACCATATCTCTAAGTTGTTGGGATAAATTGAAAGACCTTGAAGGGAATGATCTCCCACTACTTGTAAATGGAAATTTATCAAAACACTACTTATCAACTATCCCTTCTAATATAATTTATACTATCCCCCCAATGAATTTTTTTTGGTGATGTAAATATTAGCTTAGTGTTAGATATTTTTATTTAGTTGTGTTTAATTCTTTTCTATTATGCTTTCATTTTCTTGTTCCTATTTTCTAGTTTTTTTGTTTGCATTTGTTTGATTTGGGTATTTTTTCTTATTTTCCCCTTGTTCACTTTTGTTAAACTTAAATAATTTTGTCCCTATTCCCATGATTCAAATTTATTATCATCTAAATATTTATATGAAGGTAGATTCTGATACTATCATTAGTATTTATGATTGATCACATCAAAGTTGATAGGGCCCTGGGAACACAATCCTAAAATTAGAAGGCAAAAGGCAAGATTCCATTATTAAATAATGTGATAGGAAAAGGAACCTATATCTATATAAAAAAGGGATTGAGAGTCACTAATTCATAACTGATTAGTGAATTTATAAAATCCCTATTTTAAAAATGATCATCACAACACTTAAAAAGAACATATCAATCACAACAAAATCACTAAACAAGTAAATGACCTTATTATTACAAAGAGTTCATTTAACCATTCATAAACCTTGGATATAATGGTCTCCAACACTATTGGATTGATCAAAAATAACATAAAAATGAAATGAAGTCTAAATATCATGAAAATTCAAGTTTCTTCTTAAGAAAAGGTGATTTGGGGAACCTCCATCATAGGATTTATGGCCTAGATGGAAATAGAGTAAGGACTATAGTGGGACTAAATTCATATCTATCATGGATATAGACACATATCTAAAATTAGAATAATGTTCAATATTTCCTTTACCAATACAAATTTTTTAAATAAATTATCCTCTCAAGGAGCTTTAAGTACCAAAGATGTGCCTAAACTTATCCAATTGATTCAAAATAGCAGAATCACTTTTGCACAAAATGAAAATTTAAATAAATCAAGGCCCAATATGTTGTTTTTTGAAAAATAATTAATCACTATTATTTTATTTATTTTATCTAATGATATATTCAATTTATTATCTCAAATTTCAAATAATGGAGGCCTACACTCTGGATTCTAAACATTGAGGCAATGTTGTCCTTGCAATAGTCACCATGCATTATGACCAACACATCCCATTTTTTTAGAATTTAAAATGAGGACCCACTTTGAGTTCAAATTTTATGTCTATGTCTTATTGTGAAATGAATCAGTCCAAGTCTAAGCTAGAATTCATTATCTTAAGTCTAAGTGTTTTATTCAAAATGATTTCTTGATATGATTTTGATCTAACCAAACTGACTGAGTGTTTTCATTGTTTCTCTATTAATTTGAATGATATATGAGTCTAAGGGTCTAAATGGAAATATTTATTAAATTTATTAGATGCAACTATTTGTGTTTTAGTTCTCTTACATTCATCAAATTTGTGTTTTCATTTGATTTATGGACTAATTTAGATAATTGGAGTTGCCTGGTTGTGTGATTTTTAAAAGATTATTCAGACTCTGTAGGGTCACTTTGCTAAATCCACTTGATCCAATTCAAAAATATCCTCTATATTATGATTGAATTTTTTATACTTATTCATTTTGTATAAGTTTCATATCTATGCCTTTGATGCATGTCTCTATTTTACTTAAAGTAACTATCAAATTTGAAATTGGTAAAGCAATTTGAATCCTAACGGCTAGGTACCAATAGTTTTTACTCCAATGGCTAGGTCAAAGCTTTAAATAATTCCATGTGTTGGCATGTAGTTTCCTCACAAAGGATTTATGAAATAACTAAGTATTTTTATTTTAGAAAGTACCCAAGTTCATGATATTTTGATGCGTGTCTTCATCTTACTTTTCCATAATTTATTTGTAATCTTTTAAGTCCTTTTAGCCCAAACAATCAGGTTTGTACCACATGTATTCATATTGATCATCATTAATATTGAATCTAATGACTAAGTCATAAAAATTTCAGATAATTGAGATCATGCGACTTGGCATGATCTCACTCATCCATGGCTTGTCAGGAAGGCATACACAATCAAATATTGAAGACCCTCTAGATAATCATGGGTCATCCACAAAGAACAATCCCATTATATCTCTACCTAAATACATATCAAAATATAATATGGAATGTACAAGCCTTCAAATTACTAGGATTTATCCAGGTGTTGACATCTCATTAAACCAAAACTAAAGTCCCAAGGTACATGGTCTAAATCTCAATAACTAAGTGAAAGAGTGAGATCATGCCATATGTTAGCATCTCACTCACTCATTACTAAAAGGGGGCCAAGGTAATAAAATTAAAATGTCAATCCTAATGGGTAAATGTGATCAATCCAATTGTCATGCTATGAATAAACTAACATCGATAAATAAAATCAAGGGTTAGTTGCATGATAAATAGACATATGTAAAAGTAGGTGACTTAGTGAAGTGATTGGGAAACCAAAATCAATGACATTGTGCCATGATTTTCCCTCTAGAAAAATTATATTAGAGACATGAAATTTAGACTTGAAAACACTATAAAGATATATCTATCATTTTAAGATGATGAGGCATCTAGATCAATTTTGATACAAAGACTAGAGGAAAGGTCTACATAGGTCTGGATCAAATGGACAATTGACAAGTGTCAGAATCCTAAGAAACTTAAATTGGACAATTATTTTTAATTCAAAACATAAGTGAATAACATGAAAATAGGCCATTAAAGTATTATATAGAGGCATTTGTCATTCTTAAAATAGTTAGGAAGTTAGAAATATCAACGAAGAATCACAAAGGCTAATTAGGCATTTGAAACCCACATTAATTGAGCTTGATAACTATGGAAAGTTGTTCTCCTCTAAGAGTCATCCTTTGAATTTTAGATTTTTTATCAAGATGACAACCTCATCAATTGATCATGGGAAACTCAATAAAGCCTTCCAAAACCATTAAGAGGTGGTCCACATCAATCCTCATTTTGATGCTTCCTTAGTGGGCCATGGGATTCCATTCTATATTATCTATTTTGGAATGAGAAATATTTTGACATAATTCTATTTTATGATTTTATTTAATGATGGCCAATAGTATCTTGTGCCTCTTGGAGGCACAATGCACCTCTCTATCTCTTCTATGTATACCACTTTTTGATATCATAGAAGGTTTTAATCTATTTTCAAACAAACACTATCAGATTAATGCTAAATTGATTTTGTGTGTGTAAGTTTATATAATTATATTTAAGGTACTATAATTTCTTCCCCCTTTAATGGATTAACAATAATTCTATAGGACTATAATTTGTGCTTTTATAGAGAGTTCATGCATTAACTAGGATGTGCTTCTTGATATTTTATGTATATTCTTTGATCCTTTTCATTTTAAGTGAATTTTTTAAGGATCTCGATGTAATTAAATAAAAACCTATTTGCATTTTATTCATTAAACAAGTCTTGGAAACAATCATTTACCTTTTCTCCTCAGACCCTCTCCCTTTATGACTGGATGCTAAGCCAATATAAAACTTAGCATATAATGGTATAACTGTAGTTAGGCACATTTTAGTCCCAGAAGAATTTATGTTGGACATTTATATAGAAGGATTTATTTTCTAACTTACCCTCTCTATCTATATTTTTATGTTTGTTTGTGAACAAGTGATCTTTCCCCTTATTTAGAAACCATGAATTGAAGTACAGTATAAATCTAAATTTTTACCTATTAGAATTGGTTTGACTATAAGTGTATAAGCTTTGTATTTTAGTTAGAAAAATGCTATTAGACCTCTAGTGGTACTAATGCATCTCTTAGAGATAGATCCAAATTAGGCTATTTAAATGATCCTAATACCTAAAATTCATGCCTTAGATTGTCTCATCAACAATCCTAAAATGAGAATATATAAGTCTCCTAATTGTTCCTTGGACTTGCTAAACACATCTAACCCATAGGTGCATTTGAGATTGAGATATTAGACTAAACAACACCTTATATATTAAGATTTAAAATTTTCTTAGGGTCTCAATGTCATCCCCTCTTAGGTTTATTATTGGGCCCTTTGTTCTATTAATGTATCAATTTTTATCTTATACAACCATTATAGAACCATAATATGGCTACAATGGAAGATATCAATGATGTGAATACTTATTATTTTGATATACATGGAGATAAAAAAAATACAAGATAATAATGATTTTTATGAATGTTTTAATGATGTATATAAAAATGATCTTAAATAATATATTGACATAATTACCCATATGATTGAGACATTATTACATGTAACTAGAGATGAAAATAAAACTATAACTAAGGAAACACCATTTGAGGAATGACATGATGATATTTTTAATGATAATAGTATGCCTTATATAAGATAACATCCTAAATTAGGTGTTTATATTACTAATCCAATTACTTTTATTAGCGTGTCTACATCTATGATTATGAAAGTGATGCCTACACCTAATATACTTACTATGGGGGCACCACGGATTATTCCTAGGATATCTATGGGTATTATTATACAACATAGTCTATTTTATGTGCCAAATTATATTTCAAATCACACAATTCCATATATTCCTAACCAATCTAATGTGATTACAAATCCTAATGACTAGACGTTTACACAACAACTCTTAGATATTCAAGCCAAAGTTGTTAAACTATTACAAGGTTATAATAGAGTACGCCATACAATAGAATCTAAAAAATTATTACATAACCATTAGACCTCAGATATTTATAATCATCCCATAACTATAAGATTTTTTTCACCTAATATTAAACCATTTTATGATAAACATGACCCAAAACAACACATTAAAGGCTTCCATGTAACATGTTTAGATTATGAAACTAATGATAAGTTAGTAGCAAATATTTTTTTTAGGAGCCTTAAGGAATATGTCTTGTGATGGTTTTATGACCTTAATTGTTTAATAAATACATGTTTTAAATATTTTGGATGACTATTCCTTAGCTCGTTTCTCCATCAATATTATTGAGGAGGTCTCTTATACTCAAATTGCATAACTCAAATAAGGACCTATCAATGCCACTAATTACTACATGATTTAATAAAATAATATGATATAAAAAATGATAAATAATATGGATAAAGAGTAATTAAAATATATTTTCAAATAAATCTTATTTCTAACCATTGATGAATCTATTATGTTCAAACATTCTCAATATTTAGATGGCATGTGCTATACGGTCAAAGATCGCGAGGTCAAGATTATTACCTAAGTAAATTAAAGTATATGAGAAACCATCCAAAAACTTTTAATACTAGGTATAAAATCAAATAAAAATTCAAAGCTAATACTAATGATACTAATGATGAGGATACAATATTTAATTCCATTTCACAAACTACTAATAAGATTATTTTTCTACTCAATAAAAACAAAAAGACTATTAGAACATATTTATAAGGTGTTTCAGAGGATAATAGAGTGAAATATTACTTCATTCATATCTGGATACTGACATGACAAATCTAGAACCTAAGAATTTTGATATCAAAACATATTATGATTGACACATATGCACAAGACATTCAACTAATAGATACTTTGGTTTAAAACAAGATTCAATTCCTAATTTAGTATAATTTTTTTTGAGAAATGTTATGATTACATACCTATAAATGATTAGGTTTAATAACCTAATATAATGCTTAAAATTATTTATGGTAAATTTCCAAAACATGAAACACAAGAAACCAAGACTAGGCTTTAGGTACATATGAACAACAATAAACATTCTCATCTATATTCTTGTGTTCCTAAAGTTGAGGAGGCTCATCATATATATGGATTTAATAGTAAACTTACAAATACACAAGAATAATAACCTATTAATATATTTGATGAACATAAAAATATTTATGATGATTCTAACAATATGACTATATTAATACATGTTTTCATTGACTCACAACCCTCACATAACATAATGTTGGAGAAAGGGTCAATTGAAAACATATGCACTATAATATATACTTATTAGTCTTGGGTACACACATAGAGATATGAATGGTATAATTCAAATAATAAAATGTGTTACCACTTATGGTAGGATATATAAATATATCTATTTGGTTCTTAGTTTTCCCCAAAATTAGCTAATTTGATATGGTATTAATATGATAATGGATACACATGATACATTATATTCCATATTATTTAAATCAATACTTAAATTATATTCATAATTAAAAATTGGTCATAGTTATATGTGTTCTATATGATTACCCTATTGAGCCCAAGAAATTTCCTCCTCTAATTCCACATAATCCTATTAAACAATATACACACTTTTTACCTCCATAAATAATCAATATTCCATTGAAAATACTAGTGATTGATATTCCTTTCATATAATTATCCAAATTACATTACGCCAATGACCTTTTTTAGTTTTAAATACATTACTTAGTTCATCACATCTTATGGCAGTCTTAAAATAGGCTTGTGAGTGTGCTCCACAATGAACACTAATGTGTTATCCTAACATACAATGGATTCCATAGGTTAAAATAACTACTATATATACATATACATACATTATTATATGGATTATGCCAAGGATTCATATATTATAACTTGTGACTTTTTAAAATATTCTAATAATGATATATGTGTTACTCCTTGCCCATGGTATGTGACGTTTTCATTGATAGATACATGATCTATACTTTAACATACCATTGAAGGGATCACATGTTAGATTGGAAAATGTTAATTGTACAAAGACTATTATTATTTTCTTACTCGATCACCCTCTCTTGTGTTGACTCATTGATTTTTCCATTCTTATGTTTTTTATATGGATGTATACATATGTATTTATTGTGATCATTATTCTATCCTTTGGATTTGACTTGATTATTATTTTTAACTCATTTATATTTTGATTTCTTATCCCATTCTTGGCATTCATTATAGCTATCTTATTATGACATGATAATGTATACACCCTTTTTAGTATTCTAAACTTAGTTTCCATTATTGGAGGCATGTTACACTTTTATGCAACATATTACTTTCCCATCTCTTAGTATTTATTATATATGATTACTTTTTTTATGTCACACATTGAACTTACATGATTATATTTATTTTATTCCTAAATGTCTTATGATACTTGCATATATACTAACTAATTCCCACTAGGGGCATGCACTTATTATGAGTTATTTTAGATATCCACTTGAGAGATAAAATTATCATAAAATATCCATTATCTTATTGAGATTTAATTACTATTAAACTTGGTGCACACTATGTATTGACATATGCTATTCACTATTCAAAGCCATCATATTATTTGTTTAGCCTTTCTCCTTGACCTTACTTTATTAACTGAGAGCTTATTTATATCAATATTTTAAAAAGTACAAAACATTCAAATATTTCAAAATAATTAAAAAATTTTAAGTTTTATAAAAGAGAAAAATCATTAAAATAATAAAAAATACAAAACCAAATCCCATACATGACTTGCTTTGATGGTACACATAATTTATTAATTTCATTTGTAATATATATGGTATGTTACATATCCATTTTCTATGCACATGTTTTTCATTTTATACATGTGATGGATGTATGACATATGGGTGACATATGAGACATGCCCATAAATATGTGTGACACTAATCACATCCACGTAAAAAATATACATTTAGGACATGGTCATGTTGGGGACACCTTCACATATTTTCTTAGGTTGTATCTTTCTATGGTATTCCACTAATCATATAGATATATTTAAACTATCTATACATGACTTAATAGTGATCATATTTCTATAATGATAATTCATATGCATATTATTTTTTTATATACTAGATGATGACATTGACTGATTATGTAGAATAACATTGATTTCTCCATAATTACTTGTTATTTAAGGAGTGTGACATTCTTGATAATTGATATGTTATATAATAATTGATCTATATTCTATGGCTATAGTATATATACTAAAATATAGGATCTAATACTTGACAATGGAAATATTGATAGAAATTTACCACACCTAACTTGAACACTAAAACAAGGTCCTAATTTGTCATCCTCTCACACTTGTATTCTATATTATGAGTCATCCCTTCCATTATGTTGTTATACACCTAAATTAACCTCATTTTATATTTCAAATTTGATAAAAATCATGAAAAAAACATATTTAGTTTTAGTTTAGTTTTCCTATACACAGGTCAAATATTCCAATTATAGTGTTGATAATGACCTTCATTAATTAGAACTGATATTCTCTGAGTGATGATTATTTTATAAAATAAAATCCATCCTTAGGGTAATCCCATAATCCTAACATGTTAGTGGCATGAATAATTATTAAATTGAATCCATATACGAAAAATAAAGGTCTCATTCAAAATAGACTTGATGCTTATATATCATACATTTATACACTATTATACACTTACAAAATCTACTGTATTTCTCCAAATTCACATACCTATCACTATGAGTAGTCATAAGACAAGTTTGAAACACTAAAAATAAAAGTTAAATTAATATTTTTTAAGTACCAAACCCAATCATCAGGTGTATATATATGTGTGTGTATATATATATGTATGTATATATGTATGCATGTATGCATGTATATCTAAAAAGAGAATAATTACATAATAAAATTAGGTGAGAGAACTCTATGCAGCTTGATTTCCCTCATTGAAGCATTAGATACGCAATGGTCAATAATTAAGAGAGGGTGATTATAGTTAGCTTAGCCCATTAAAATTAAACAATTTTTATAGGTTTATATCCCATAAAATCAAATCTAGGGTTTCGAGGAAAATATTGATGATTTATAGATCTATGCACATAATTAGGTTTTAAGATTACACAAATAGAGTAAGCAAAGGTAGTTGCATGTGGACATAAGATCATTGTGCCCTAATTCCATGTAGGTTATTAATGATCAATAGGTTAGTATCTATGTCAATACTAAAAAAAATTCTAAAATTAACATAATGACTATAATGAATCAGCTTCATAACCAATTTTAATCACATGCTTATTTATCTCTATTTTTTAATTCTATAATATATTCATAATTAGATAGTCAAACTAGAAATCTAAGTATTTTGATATCTTTAGTACTTTTTATATTTAACATATGCCCTTTTTGAATAAGAAGAATCAATATCAGTCTTTTACATTTAGATGTATTCTTAAATGTTATATCTATTTATTTGAATTACATTTAAAAGTTAGATCTTAATTATATCATTTTCATCATTAATAAAAATTAGGGTGAAACATATGGGTGTACATATAAACATATCAAACCATTAAAAACACTTATTTCTCCATTAGGATTTCATCCTTATATGGTTTCATATTTTTTGTCTTAGGGTTTTGTATCTCATTTCTAGTTTTCCCCATACAAAGTATAACTAATATTTACGAATTTGGCCATAACTTTCTACATTATTACATGATCCCATCCAATGCCATCTAGGAATGTTAGTTCCTTTACACCTCTATGATTAAGTGATATATTTAGAGCATAATAATATTCCTATTACTTTATCTAGAATTGATGCAATGAATATTTATTATTCTTTTGATGATGCAATTATTCATGAATATGTGTAAATAGATGATTATGTTGATATGCCTCCACTAGAACATCATAATAAAAGATAATAAAAAATCAACATAATATTAAAGATAATTATGAGGGAATAGATAAAATTAATCACAATGAGATGATTTGGGTAGATCTTGAACAATTTAAATTCTTATTTAAATTTTGTGAATGACTTTGTCAATGTCCACAAGATGTGTGTATATTTTTCTAATTGATCTTAGCATCTAAGGCCACACATAAAAATAAGTTTGATAAATATAAAGTACCTCAAAAATATACATTTGCCATTATTAGCTAATCCTTTCCAACTAGTAATTATAAATCAATAAGGTAGACTACTAATATTAGCAATATTCT